>RXPK01000660.1:0-103862 GCA_004143645.1 Protaetia brevitarsis
TCGATTTTTGTTTTTGGCATTTTTTGAAGCCCAAATATCTAAAATACATGTTAAAGCGGTTTCGTATATTCGCATTGTTTAAGCCGCCACGGTTTGATTAAAAGAGCGGTGTAAACCGAAAACAAACGGAGCATATCAGATGCAACACCATATTCGACTCGGGGCTACTCGGTGTCGAAATACCAAACTTATTGTTTGTAATATATGTACACTTGTCTTAATGATTATAAATGTCACTACATCGCGGGTCACAAATAAAACAACAGAGTTAGCTATTTATATCTACATAATACGAAACAATTAGATCCGAAATAAAAACACACTTCTGAAGAAAAACTAATCTAACAATATTTCTTTGACTTAAAACACATTTCCCACGCCTTTAGAAAACTGCATAAAATGTATCAATTTATTTGCAGATGCACTTACTTACACTAAATTTCTTAGAAAAGCATTAAAGGTAACAAATAAATACAGTATTCATGGAAACCGTATTTCCTAGAATTACAAAGGTTCACCATTTATGGGCGCGGCTGTATTTGTCGCATTGTGTAATTTCTGCGATTACTTTTTGTAATTCAGTGTTTGGTGTGAAGTTGGAAAAAAATATAGATACACTTTAATTAAGATGCCCAATTTTATTTAAAAAAGTGTTCGACTAAGTTCTCCCAGTAACTCTACGTTTACTATGGTTTTGGTCGATAATTTTCATATTGCGTAAGCCGTTTTTGAATTAGTTCAAATAAAGCCGTGAAAGAAGAAGAAGAAAGTATTAAAGTAGGAAATGAGCCACTACGTCTGTACAGTATCTGGACACGGCTCATTAAAAAAACTAGGTTTTTCATAGTTAATTGGTAGAGCTACTTTAATTGGAAAGTACAGGAAGAAAGTTACAGATATTGCTTGCTATGAGAAAGTCAAAACTGCGCCAATTTGGAAACTAGAGCAAGGTACGGCAGAATATCGATGAAAAGGTATCCGCAACTACGGATAATCAGAGTAGCACAGGAAAAATGGAAGTCGATGAGATGCCATAAAAGAAATTTTCGCACGCTTCGGATAGGCGACTAAGACAAGACAACATTTTAAACAATTTGTGATTTTTAGCCGTACGAAGATGTTACTGTCCATAAGAAAAAAAGACAATGCGTTGGAGATGTAAAAAAAAAAATGAGTGGACTTTGAGGAAAGGCGCCTGGTAAACTGATTCACAAAGTTATTGATAATTTAACAGTAAGAAGAGTAGTGGTACTATGGACTGGCAATTAGACAACATCCAGATTCTGCATAAAAATGAAGGGCAGCTATTTGGGCCACATCTCATTATAAATGTTCAACCGACGCGGATCCCACGACATATTTATTGGTCCAAAAGGGCAGACAGCCTATGTAAGTGCGCGTTGCAGAAGCCAAGTTGAGTCTTGCATTCATTCAAACATCGACCCTCTATTGCAAAAATCAAGATGCTATCTAGGTCGATTTATGAAGTTTTTTTCTACAGTGATTTAATGCAAAGATGCATTGGGAAAATTGTCAAAGCTGAAACGACTCGTTTAATTCACGTGTAGTAGAAACTAGCCCAAAAGATCTACACTGCGACTCCACAAAACAATTCACATTGCTACCTATATTGCCGCAATTTATTCAATGAAGGTTACTTTTCATGTATTACGAATAACGAAATGCGTTGGGAATTACAGTAGGACTTGATGCTAAAAATTGTCGTCGTCATTCTGATCGTCAGCGCATACAACGGCCAAGCAGGATATGTCCAGCGCTGCAAAAACTCGCTGTGCTGTCTAAAGGGAAAGCAACAAATGCTGCAAATGCAGAAGTATGAAGAAGAAGATAAGATATATAATGAAATAGCATGACTAAGTGTATGGAGAAAATTTGTAAAAATTTTTGCTGACGAAACTTTGAACGATGTTCTCGAACATGATTTTCCCAAATCATGCGTAAGTTTACAGTTCTTCAAGTGTTTCATATATCAACTTAGTTCTTCTGTTTCTTAATGTAAACAGGTTTTTATTGGAGGTTACCCTACCCTCCTACTATATTACATTAAAAATTGCAATATTCCACATTTTTTATATCCATCATACACACAAAAAAGAAATAGAAAATAATCAAATTCAAATCCAGGTACCTGCTACACTGTTTGCTTTCGACTTATTTGGTTAAATTTAGGTATAAACTCCAACAATTAATATATTTCTACATCTTCTTTTTATTTTCAATTTCGGATGCACTGCGTACTGCTAGAGTTTACGCAGTTTGACACGTGTTTTTCTGTGCACATTGCTACCATAGATACAACATAGCGAACGTCTATAGTGGTCTTTTTCATTTAAAAAAATATATATTTTTAATGTTTCAAGTTTTAATATATTTATTAACAAAAAGCCGTATTTTCGTATATCTTTTCTTTGTCTGAAAAAAGCTCAAAGATTTTTTGGGTTTCCGGATATATATATATAATATATATATATATATGTTTGTAAACTTCCCTTAGTCTTGTGAGTGGTTTGTCAGTTTAATAATTTATTTTTCGGATTTCCTAGGGTGTAATGTTCATTATCGAATGTAGTTTGCAACTTGGTTGTTGCAAATGAAATGGTGGTATTTTTATTTCAAATTTGGGTTCTATTCTAAATTTTATATCAAGTTTATCTAAAATATCATGCACCTAATGTTTATGCTTTACATAAGATAATCGCCTTTTTTTAAATAAATTTAAATTTATAAAATAATTTTAATTTTCCACAGATTTCCAGAAAATTCCAAAGAGATTTAATAATTGTGTGCACATTTTTCATAACCTCCATATTGCCGAAATTAAGTGGAATTATGTATACAAGAGCAGTAGCCGATTCAATAGCGGGGTTAGGACCTCCCAGTCAGAGAGGTCACAGCAGTAACGCGTAAATATAAGGGAGAGTTCACACCGGAGGGATACGGCCGCAATACTACAAGCGACATAACCAGCAACACTCCGGTACGACACGAATACGACAAACGACACAACCAGTAACACCCCAAGTAGCACATTTAGTTGTGATTACTACTGCTATCGACACAACTACTTCATTATAGTCAATATTACCTAACTTTCACTACAACCACTAACTTTGAAGGGATATCTATTTAGACGACTTACTATACTATAAGTTTCAAAATGATTGTCGTAAGAAAAAAACTGTTTTCCGGAAAAAATTATCCATACTTATTACCAATTTAATGAGCGAAGTTACTACATCAAATTTCATACATTAAATGAATTTTCTTGGCACTTAGCGACATTGGCGTTCGTGGTTGTAAGATCTTTCGATTATTTTATCTTACAATCTTTTCAAAACGTTTATATTTACATCTAATATCACCAACAATAATATTTCTGAATACTCTAAGAAAATAAGGGAATTTATCTGTGGTAATTAGCTCATATAGCTTATCATACACTTCAGCGCAATGAGCTGTCAAAAGAAAGTTACATTTTCATCCCTATAAAGTTTCTACGGTACAGGAATTATTACCATTAGATCACGATAGGCGATTGGAATATTGTCATTGGTTTAATTAACAATTAAGGGACGATGACTTGCTAAACCAATCATTTTTCTCGGAATGAAGCCTGGTTTTATCTAACAGACTATATAATTTACAAAACGATTGTTCTGGTCTAGCAGAAAATCCACACAAATTTCGAGAAACGCAATTGCATCCCGTAAAAGTTAGAGTTTGGTAGCTATGTCCAGGCAACCGAATTAATAAGGCCAATTTTCTCGAGGAAACTGTAACAGCCCAAAGTTACCAACAGATGTTGGAATTGTTTATTGCCGAGTTACAAGAAAATGAGCTTGAAGCAGGTTATTTTCAGCACGATAATGCTCCAGCACATACTGCTCGACAAACCTGCCAATATCTTCAACAGTTTTTTGCTGACAGGTTCGTTAGAGCACAAAGATGACCACCAAGATCGCCTGATCTAACCCCATTAGATTACTTCATATTCGGCTATCTAAAAAATAGGATCTATAGAAACCGCATGCATACCCATAGAAGAACTGAGAGATGCAGTTTTGTCACTTAATAATTATACTAATTGTATGTTATAATTTAAAGAAATAAATAAATTTAGTTAAACCACCAGTTAGTACTGAATTGTAAAAATCAAAAATTTAGTAAAGTAAATTAATTACATTTAATTTTTACAAGCAGAAACACCAATCATAGTTGTTTATATAGAGCCGAGTTCAAATATAGGTTTACGTTTTCTTATTATGACAGATCCGTTTACTTTCTCGTGTTCCAACACTGACTTATTCAAACCTTCAATAAAACACGCCGCATATACCTACACCTGTTAACTATCTATAGGAGCGGAATTTGACAATCGTTTTTGAGATCTCATAGTATTTGTCAGTCGCACAGTTACGTCGTGCCACCAAATCAATTACTTTATGGTGCTAATAAAAAATAGTAATTGTTACGTCATTCCTTACTTGTTGAATCACTCTAAAGTTAATTCGCTGCATTTCTAGTTACAGATTAAAAGTCGGCATTACTAATAATATGCTACCAAAATCTGACCTTATAGTTAATCATGACCCACTAGTAATATATTGCAGTAGGGCTTTCACGCCGGTGTAAACTTAATAATAACAGCTTTTGCGGGTTTGCCGCGTCGATGTGTTCCAAAACTTGTCGCTCGACGTTTCGCTGTGTACATACTGACAGCTTCTTCAGGATAACTGAAACTGATTCTCCATGGTCCCGACATTTCTTCTTATATACGCCCCCGGATGCATCCAACCGTGTAGTTTCCGCTCCACTTGAACCTGACTGCATTCGTAGTAGCCTCTGTCCAACGTGTTGCCTAGATCGGTACCACTCCTTCTCTGTTAACGGTTTATGTCTTCATCTTTCTATGGCCTTCCCTGTGGAGTCTTTTCCCACGTAGTTCTGGTCGGTAGTACTTACTTTTACACGCTTCTTGAAATCCAGTTTGCTGTCCGGGTTGTCGTGTATGTGTTCTGCCACCGCTGATTGCTCGGTCCTCCTTATTTGCGTCCCTCTCAGTGTTCTTTTATTCTTATGTCGATGGCTCTTCCTGTTTGTCCGACGTAGCACTGTCCGCCATTGGCATGTTATTTTGTCAGATCACCATTCTGTGCGCCCCTTGGGTATCTTATCCTTTGCGGTCGTAGATACAGAGCTGGATCGACGTTGCAGTCCCGAAGCGTACTTGTACGTTACGTTCCTTCAAAATTCGGCCTACTTTTAGGTGACTCCGCTATGAAAGGTAAACAGGCCATCCCTTTCCGTGGTTCTGTAGTTGGTCTCCAGTGTCCCGTCTTCTTCTTAATGGCGCTCCTTATGTCGATGTCCAGCGTAGCCATTCTTCTTTAGTGCCTTCAACAGCGGTGGAAGAGTTTATTTGAAATGGGGGTGATGAATACATTCATTCAGTAGTGAAGTTTTTAATACAATAATTGTCGTTAACCTATTGTTAAATACTATTTTGCATTCATTCATGCAAAAGCACATCTTATGTTAAAACAAACCAATTTAACACCATTTTCATATAACCTAACTTTACGCATTTTTTATAATGATACTTATGCGTTGGATTGCAGTTAATAGTTTTTCCATAGGTTCCGTTGCTTTTTAACGTAGCCGTGTATGGTGAAACTGATCAACGTTTCATTTTAGTGGTTGGTAACTAAACTATGCGTTACGTTTCAGTTAATAATTTTTTCATTTTCAACGTTGTCTTTCACGTAGAGTAAACGGTGTAACTAAACGTTTTAATTTAGTTATATTTAAACTATGCGTTACATTTCAGTTAATAATTTTCATATTTTTCAACGTTGTTTTTTGACGTTAAAATAAGCAGTTGAAACTATAACGTTATATTTTAGTTATATTTACACTATGCATTACATTTCAGTTAAATAAATTTCTCATATCTGTGTAACGTTGTTTTATAGCCCAAAATAAACGATGCAACTACGTGTTATTTTAGTTAAATTTAAACCTATCCGATCTACAATTCTTAAGTTAAGGGGTGTACACATCCCTCTATTTTCGTAACACGAACTAAATCACTCTAATGCAACTCTCTGTCGAATATATTGAACATGAGATGGCGCTACTAGTACCATTCGCTTACTATTGTTGGAAAAAGTTTTAAGTGACAATTTAGAAAGTGTATGGTAGTTCTGAAAAGAGATGGTGCGTTGTTTGACCGTAAATATCTGGTAAACATATTCTTGGGAAATTCCTGAATTATGATTTATGATTATACGTTTGGGCGCTTGCCTAATACATCGCGGCGTGCGTATTTACTTTCTCTTATGCATTTGAATTGAAATGCGGGATACTAGTGATTTTATTGTTATTATTATACTAGTTACAGTTGACGGACTTTCGTGGTATGAATATTTTGTGCACAAAATCTTTTCAAGATGGCGTAATGTTATTGTTTATGTTTTATAAATAAACGAAATTTGTTTTATTCAGATTATTTTATCTTTTTAATTTTGTATACTGTGTATTAGATAACTAGTTCGTGTGTATTTCTGTGTGGTGTGTATAGTTATTGCGAAAGACATTAGATTGTTTCATCGTAGCATACAGTTTTGCTTTTATTTGGTCTAAGTGTGCAAAAATAACTTCTTAGAATGAATAAAAAGTGATCAAAGACTGCAATACATTGTGCTGTGGAAACATGCTTTAACAATTCTAAAAAAACAAGATGTAGTTTTGTTTTCTTTCTGATAAATAAAATGTGGTGAATTCTCTACATATGTTTTCTATATCAAATATATTCATTTTCCATTTTGTATTATAGTGCTCTTACAGTGGACAGAGAAATGTAAACAGTAGGATATTTATATAGACAATTATGGAAAACTGCTCGAATACTCTGAAAATACATTCCGAAGACTTGCAATTTAAACGCTTAATAGATTATAAAAAACAAATGTGACAAGGCAATATATTTAACAATGAATGTTTTTCCATGATTTTTTTGTACCAACAAGTATTACATATATCAGTTAGGATATTGGAAACCTAAAAAGATTTGAACGGAGAATTTTGTTAGAATAGTAAAATGGTATAATTAAACAAATTAAATTTATTAAAGCAGTGAATAAAACTTTTTTCTTGTTTATTTATAATACATCATGCAGTTAACTTCTATGTCTCTGTAAAAACTTAGAAAGCTATTTGCTTATAACTTCCACTACTAGTCATGATTCTTTTTAAATATTTCAACGTCAAAGCAAACATCACATTAATAAAATAATATCTATTATGTTAATACATATAATATAAATACTTAAGATTATTTATTTCCCTATCGTTAGAAGATGCCCCTAAGTTCACTTTGTATTTGTAGTCACGAAAGCGTGTCCACAAACATCAGAGGTGCCAACAATTATGTCCTTACTGTTACACTGTGAAATACACATTTTACTCTTTGAGATTCAAGACGAAATAGTAGGATTTTTAAAATGAACTTTTTAACATAATATTGTTTTTTTCCACTGCCAAAATTACAAAAAAATAAAAATAAAAACCCGCATTTTTTTTTGCAATAAAAATTCCGATTTCTATTTTAATTGAATAATATATTACACTGTAATTCCTCTAATATCTAATATCCTTTGCATGTTTCATAAGAAGAAATGATCAAGCTATTTACATAGAATACATTCCGTCAGAGAATTGCGCTACAGAAACATATAAAAGCATGAAGTATTTCTAATTAATGACATTAAAACCATACTTTTTGGTGTGCCATCACGAATGCCAAACTAAAGTAATATCTGTTGTAGCAGATATCTTTAAACTTCTCTTCTGTGTATCCCAATTTTGGTTTTCAAGTTGTTTATCATAATTAGATTGTTTAATTAGCTACTCTTACGTTTATTTTATTTCTACAACAATTCCCGAGGGAAGCCATGCAATTTTATCTGCATTTACAGCTCCACATTTAATTTTTTGTTAATTTCTACATCGCCTATTCATGCATGTTTTACTTTCTGTTATTAAACAATATATTTTAAGTATGCAATGGAAAATGTATCGTTTCACTCCGCATATTCATGGAGAGTGTGTAAATGCCCTTGTTTTCCAGAAAAACCGCCTATCGTGCGAAAATAACTTGAACAAAGTAACCCATGTTATACTGCCATTATGTTGGCGCGAAAGAGGTTTGTAAACGGCCCCTTAATATAACGTTTCTTCATTGTATAGTTAAAAATTGGTTATGTAATAAACGTGTTGATCATAACCATTAACGTTGTTTCAACCAATACAACGTTAAATTCACGTAAATGTAACCAACTTGTTCTCACTAGGCCGGTGCACATTCGCCCCAAATTTACGCGGTACGTATCGTGTTGTTGATTGTGTCGCTTGTTGTATTGCGGTCGCATCACTGCGGTGTGGACTAATCCTTCCAATTAAAGTTGACGTAAGAAAGAATAATTAACGCTTCGTCATCACCGATTTATCAGTTTGTCGATATTTTGAACATGTAACCTACATCGTCCAGTAAATCTTATTCTGTACGGAACGTCTGTTGCGATGTTACTGGTAATTAGTGTTTGTTTGGCAGTTCTAGGCCTGCTTCCGTATGGCGTAACAACGGCAAGTAAGTTTTTATTATATTGTAACCGTTTCATATTATTTATTATAAACTCCTAGAAGAGTATAAATATATATGTATAACTCCCGAGTACACGCTAAATTTGACGTACGTTAATGAATGCGGTCAATTAACAAATGATAAGAGAATTGTGGTAATAGGTACTTCCTATATAATTAGTACAATTTAAAATTATAATTTATTATTAACTACACTGAAATTATTCTTTCACTACTAGTTTCGGCTTCTTCAGGTGAAATTGAAAGTAATTTAATGTCATAGACAAGTAAAAAATTAAAAAAAGAGTAGAATCAAGGCAAAAAGTCCGGACATCACTTATCACTAAAGACGTGGAAGTTTTAAGTATGACTCACACTGCATTGCCGTAATGAACGTTCCATAGAAGCAAACTTATATTCAGTTTTACTTTTGTTTCAAGCTGTTTCGCTATAGCAAATTGGGTCAAATTTTCACACAAGATAGCTGGGGTATGGGAGTATATTTGGTGAGAGTTTGGTGTTTGTGCTCAGAAGAATAACCTCCTTTCTGGGTGTTATGTTTGCATTTGATAATTTATATATTTCTTAAATTGATAGATGTCACATGAAGTTTCGTAAACATAACGATTACACACAGAAAAAAGTTTTCTGTTGTCAAGTACATCTGTGTTCTTACACATTTTTACTAAATGTAAAATAGTAATTTCTTTATTTTAGAGAATTTACTAGATCCGAGTTAATAGGTGTCCTTAAATATAATAAATTATTTTCTTGAAATTTTACTAATATCAAAACAAAATTTATTTGTGGCAAATGTTATCTCTCTTAAAACAAGTACATATAATTTTTATAAGGAATAATTCACTCTCTTACCATTTTTCTAATATTGAGTGATATTTTCTTGACGCAAGTAACATAAGTTTCTTGTATTTAGAATAGAAAAAAAAGTTGGAATGTGGAGGGATTGATATACGCTGAAACTTGGTTTTATCCAGTATGATCGAGTTTGAATTTCGGTATTAGATATTTCGCAGTATTTCGATAATATTTGCCCTGTGCGTTACCTAAATCTGTTTGTCACCTGTTTACAGTGGTTTGAATAACGGTAGAAGTATTGTTATAATATAATGCGTATATGTATATATACAAGTAAATAAAAAAAAATTTAGTTATAGTCGGGTCGTATTTCACATTCATAGTTTCAATCGAACAGATAATGGTGCCTAAATCTCAAATATAAGTAAATAATAGAACATCATAAACTTTTAATGAACCAGTTACGTGGAATACCCTGTATTTGAGATTTTGTTACCATTATCTGTTCGATTGGAACTATAAATGTGAAATACTTTAACCAAAATATCACTTCCGGTTGACCGGAAATGGATGTCAACTTTTTTTAAATAGAATGATCTAATTTTTTATTCATTTTTGGATTCTATGACCATCAGTACGTCAGTTTTCATTAGCTATTCCTATAGCTACCTGTTGCCGTTTTTGAGTTATTTATTAAGTTCCACAAACTGTTTACTTAAAAAGTATCGATATATCACCTGAATAATATAAATTCATTATCTTGACCTGAATAATCTTCGAGAATTTCCTATAAAATTTCTTGAGAAGAATCCTGGGTGGAATACCATTCCATGATATGGCCGTTATTAGGTGGCTTTCGAACCGAACGTCCAGCTTGATTCAAAGAATTACTTGCCCACACCTGTATTTTAAGCTGTCCATATTTGCATTCAAGGTAATTCATCAAGTATATCCCACCTAAAAGAGACAATAATTAATCAGTTTCGATTCAATTTTAACCAGTAAATTAGATATTTGTAATTTATGTTCACGATACGTTAATTTTGGGGTTAAGTTTGTAAAAACCGCCATTGTTTTAATTGTTTTAGAAATTTTAATATTAAAGGTTGTCTTGAAAATCGACACTCACTAAGATGGTCTATGATTATAGAGATCTTTACATCTACCGAAAAAACGAATAATTGATATTAAAATTTTCTTACAAATCCAGTTTTTTCATTTACGGATAGATGACTCTGATATATATAATTTTTGACGTTTCTTTAACCTATAACTAACAGCTTGTTGCGGGTTTCGCCGTGTGTCAAAACTTTCGCTCGACGTTTCGCTGTTCATACTGACAGCTTCTTCAGGATAACTGAACTGAAGTTCACACCGGCCGTGAAAGCCTACGCAGTGTTTCTTTAACCTATTTATTTAAAGTGCCAGGCAAGTTTGAATACGTATTTTACGCTTAGGGTATTTATATAGTTTATGATCTCTGTCTCGCTTACCGGTAATAGATAAATGGACCCGGCCTTCGTTCTGTCCTCGTGTCATCTAAACCTGATTTCATTCCTAAAAGATTTCCTGCCTCATGGTGGACAAAATCGTGGGTCTGAGCATTGCCTCTCAAAAGCTAATTTTGTTTGTATTTAATCTTATTGTTTATTACTGTGCTCCTTCACTTCGATATATTTATTTATTCGCAATTGGAATGCTATTCAACCATACGAAACCGTAATTTTATTCAGCACTTGACAAGCTGTGAATACTTACACATTGTCCGATCCCCATTTAGATTACTAATTATTAATCCAATACAAATTAGTTAGTGTTGAATATTTGAACAGTAATGGAGGCTATGGATTGTATTTCATTCATTCATCATATCATTAAAGTTAGGGTGGGCACTTAATGTTCGGGCTCTTGAGCTAGGTGCTCATTGTACCATCCCTATTAATTCTCTTATTTTCACTCGAGCAGCATGGTGTTCTCTATAAAGGCCAGTATCTTGCCAAGTGGAAACTTGAGAATCTTCGAGGGCTCCAATGGATCTCTCCAGAAATACTTCTGCCTAACTACCTTCAGTTCCTCACATCTGCAAATTACATGTAAACTCGTTTCCTCCTGTAGTTCGCATCTTCTACACCACGGTTCGCTTACCCGGCCTGTGTTGTATAGATGCTTTTCAGGGGACAGTGTCCAGTTACCAACCCAGTAATGGTTTTAACTTCTTTCTTACTGCGCCTGAGTAGGTTATCAGAGAAACTACCATCCCCATCCTCTATATATAAATCTCATTAAGATCTTTTTTTGATTTGATGCGGTGTTTTAGAGATATTCCGTTGTCTCAAGATAAAAAAACTCATCCTGTATATTTTCTTGCCTATTTTAGCGCATACTTAAAATACTTAAAAAAATTATTTCACTATATTTGATAATTAGCTTTTGTTATCTTGAACTGTTTTTTGTTATAATCTTCTATTAAACAGCGAATGCTTGTAAAAGGAATCAAAAAAACAATATGATTGGACCTGTTAAACTGTTATTAATGCTTTTGGTAATTTATATATTTCTTCTTTCCACAGCACGTATAACATTTAGTCGCCAACACTATGTGTTTGTTTTCTACGACATCTTAGACAAAGGCTATACTTTCGGCTCGAGCAATTTCACGGAGAAATCTGGTTACAGGAGATGCCATAGGCTCCGTGAATTTTGCTTTGGGTGACACTCGCTATTTGGACATAGAACCAGTAGCCAGCGAAAAAAATGGCGAATACTATGCCAGGCTAAAGGTTTTGAACACTATCAAGGCACCATTCCGCAGCATCTTCCGTATAATAGCTTGGGTAAGTTACTTCTTTTGTTTACGCCAGATTTTCCACATACAAAATGCTTTATTAACGTTGATAGGATGCCAGAAAAGTAGCAACGGCTAGAGTGGAACTTCAAATAAAGGAAACGTACTTTGCAACATTCCTTCAACCAGTTTATTATGGAGGAGTGACCGAAGATTTGAAGGTGATCATTTATGACGGGGCAATTGTGTTGAATGGTGGCGATGCAAAGGATTACCATGTTGCAGTTGCAAAGGGTAAGTTGTTTGCTTTGGAAAATGATTTCATTGTTTCTTTAGAGGTTTCCGAATTTGAAACTTGCTGGTAAATAATAGTCCACCATTGATCCATGTTATCAAATTCTAGGTTAGGTGGTAGTACTAACTGTACAACGTTAGGAAACAGGTCATGGTTAAAGATGTATACTGGGAAAAGCAGAGAAGGATTGATGAAAAAACGATTTCCTTTTTACACGAATTCTAAGCTTTCGCTGTATATTTTCAATTTCATCAGAGAAACAAGATTATAGGAATAATGAAAACGACGGATACTTAATTAATGTAAAAGACATAGTTCACATAGAGCAACTTGTGGTGATATAGGTGAACAAGACTATAGGTCTAACAGGATAGTTGGCTCTGTGTACTTTAACTAGACTGTAAAGTTTTGGGCAAGATCCATTGTGACGGATTAATTTTTATGTATAATAATTTCATCTAATTTAACTTTGCGTTTTAATTTTCTAATGGTGCTGTTATTTCTGTTTGGGTACTGCTAGTGTGGTTTTTGCCCAACAATTTGTAGCTGTTAGTGTCGTTCAATAATTCTAAGCATTTCGATATGTATTGTGATTTCCTTAACACAACTCTAACCTGTCCTTTATCAGCTGGCATGAATAGAATAGTATGATCCGTATTAGTTTTAGGAAATTGATTTTCAATATGTACTTGGAAATGGGACGGATGACCACTGTGCAGGAAAAAAATGAGAAAGATATTAGTAGGTAGGTCCTAACTTTAAAAGACCTCTAGATTCGATGGGAGTAATGTTAATAATGTTTTCTAACTGCGATAATAATTTACTTAAACTGATATGCGACTTTTTGGGTACAATCCCAAATTTGGGATCCAATTGCATCAAGTTCGTAATTTCAGTAGGCATTTCTACACCGCGTTTCTTATATTATTTCTTATCGGGTCCTACGACCAAGAGATTCTGCAAGGCCACTGTGTACTGTAGTGGGTGGTGTCCTCTAGTTATTTTGCGATCACTTGCCTCGTCGTCTTTTGAAAATTTGACATGAACGACAGTCTTCGCTGGTCATAGCGGCCACAATCAACTTTTTCTTTCTACGCACCAGAGGATTCGTTTGTATTGACCACATGTAGGTTCACTATCCCCCCTTTGACTTGAGGTAGCCGCACTTTCGCTATTTTCTATGACAGCCAGTCAATACTTAAAGCGATCAGTTCCGCAAGTGTTGTGTCTAAGCTGGTTGGGACTATGTAGGGGAGAATGTTGTATATTGGGACGATATTTTACATGTGAGTCTAAAAATCGACCTTTGTTTCCTAATTTTTATTACTTTATTATTGTGATGCCACCAAAAGGTTGCCAAAATTTATCAAGAGTGTTAGAATTATAAAAATTGAACGAAAAAAAGGAATGTTCCACTATACAACCTCGTCCCAGAATACGACTTCCCTATGTTTTATATTGGGACAGGAGCATATTCTTATTGGGACAACCTAATACCAGTGAAGTTATGTACAAAAAATAAATACAACTCGTTAATTGAATTACAGAAGACAATGTACGTGGTATGAAATATGTTTTAAACCTCATCAATAAAACTAGTTTAATTTTATTTTGATTTTATTAAATAAGGAAATGAAAAACTAAACATTTAAACAAACAACACTACTATTCTATATTGTACGTTGAAAAGTTATAATCAAAACGCCATTGCTCTTTCAGTTCCACCTGACGTTAAAGGAACAGGAAGTTTAACGATGATATCTTTTTGCAAAACGAAGTCTTCGTCTCTTTTTTCTGGAAACAGAAACTTATCCCCTGAAGTCTTCCTTAAAAAGTTGATGAGAAATTCACCCGATTCAATTTTCTCGACTTGACCAACATAATACTTTATTCTTTTTTTTTAAGGGGTACTTAACAATTACAAAATCATTAGGACGTATTTCCAGATCCTGATTTATTTGAAATTCATTAAAATAGTCATCAGAGCTATTATCATCACACAGTTCTTTTTCAGATATATCACTATCACTGGAGTCTTCAAATAATTTTTTGGTTGCGTGTTTTAACTTTGGTTTTTGTTTCTTTTGTATCTCTTTCATTATTTTTTCCTCTTCTTTTCGTTTTTTCTCTTCTATTACTGGAGTGTCAGTTAAAATCGTGGATGTGACCTTCTTCCTCTTTTGAGTCAGCTTTCTAGGTGAACCCTTCAAATGTGTTCGTATAGATTCGGGAGTAACTATATCCTTTCTACGAACTAACTGCAATTGAGCAGCGTTATTGTTCCTGAACCATTTGGTTTTGTGTTATATGAAGTAAGTGGCAAAGTTGCTTGAGGCACGTTGTTTATATTTTCAGCAGCTTGATCACGATCAGTTATGAATGAGCTCAAATAATCTGAATCTTGAAATATTTCAGAATTTAGAGGGCAAATTCCTGTGACTTCAAATCCTTTTATTATATTACTAGGCACTCCAGGATGGTTAATCATCCATTCATCCATAGCTCTGTTGTAATAACACTTAAATGGCCCGAAGCAACTAACATCAAGAGGTTGAAGCTTATGGCTACAGTGCGGAGGCAACGTAACCAATACAATACCATTTTGCTTGCAATATTGTAGCACCGTAACATCGGTATGACTCTCATGACTGTCTAGGATCAATAATATCTTCTTGTCAGTATTACAATGTAAGGTATCCGTAAAGTGCTTTAAATATTCTAAAAAGTTTGTACCAGTCATCCAACCAGTTGGGTGTGCCGCTCCTCTTGACCCAGGTGATGCACAAAGTAGGATATGAGGTTTGAAATTTTTTCTAGGAAAGACAAAAAATGTCTTACGAACCATTAGCGCAAATGTTTCCACACATTGTCACCAAAATTCCTCTTTCGCCGCTTGTAACTTTTCCTACTTCTTTCTGACCACAAGGAGCCATTATTTTTGGTGGCCTATGTACGATTGTGACTGCGGTTTCATCGCAGTTAAATATTTGGTTAGCTGTAAAACCATGCTTCTCAATTACCTTACGCAGATTATCAAAAAATATGCCAACGTTATGCTTATTAAAACTTGATGCACGGCTTAGGCTGGTTGCTTCTGGTGTATGGAGACTCAGACTATGTCTGGCTCGAAAAAGCTTCATCCATTCTTCCCCAGCGCATTTCTTTTCACACCAAGATGCTGGAATAGATTTTTGGTTCGAAACTGCAAATTTATACGCAAATAATCGACCTTCTTTAACGGACAATCACAAACACATATCTGCAGCATTAGTTATATACTCGCTAAGGAGCTGTTCTTCATCGCCAGAAAACACCTGAGTAAACCCGTGACCCTTTCAAAATTGAAACTTGCTTTACGCTCTTCATCTGTGTTCCTGTACTTCTTAGCATGTCTTTGTAAAGCTGACTTGCTTACTCCAAATTAAAGAGCAGCTTCTCTGATTTTGGAGTTATTATTTACAACATCTAATACTGCTTCTTTCATTTTTTCTGCATTTTGCAGGTGGAACTCCTTACTCTTTTTGTATGATTTATTAGTTTTTCGAAGCCGTTTTTTGTTGTTCATTTTCTGTAAAAAATACCTACTTTCACCTTTTAACATTTAGATTTTACGTTATTTTGGCTAAACAATCAAGAAATTCGTTAATTTTAGACACAATAACAACTTAAATAAAAATTGTTAGTCACTAAGAAAAGAATATGAGCAGTCCCGCTATATCATAACATACGGTGCATAGTGGGACGGTGCATAGAGGGACAGACCCACTATGTACCCTTGAGTTGGTCCCACTGTACAACCGTATACATTTTTTTAGGTTATAATTTTATATTTCACCGTAAACTCTAGATACGAGCAAAACATGTATGGAGGGAGTATGTACACTGATAATTATAAGTAAATTTTAATAAATAACTAGAAAATACAATGTAATTTAATCCAGAAAGAAAAAAAATTATGCTAGTATGCTATGCACGCCGGTTTACGATATTCTGCGCTTTTGATGGTAAGGTTTTTGACATTTTTCATAGAGGTCGTTACACGCGTATAACGCTGTACTTTGCTTAGATTTTTACTTCATAGGGTTTGTGGGAAATTTAAATCGTCCCAGTATGCAACTTGACCCAATATACATAACATTCTCCCCTAAGCGCCCTAAATGACGTGGACAGCCAAAAGGAAATTAACATTGGCCCTGATTCTGAGCCACGCAAACGTGATCGAAATGAAAAGATATTTGCCCAGACGAGGTTCATCAAGGTCTCTCGTTGGATTAAGACAAGTTGCAAAGTCCATTAACTAACGGATACATAATGAGTTTTTGGACTCTTTATGTATCCGTTTGATTTTTTGCCACTACTGAAAAGAGTGGTGATTTTTTGCCACCACCTTTTGGAGTGGTGGTAAAAGTCAGTAGAACAAAGACAGTCAAAACAGTTCTTAGAACAAATGCTTGAACTCAAAGACCTATTGATTGAAGACAGGAACCTGTCAAAATAATAGTTAGTCTGCTGACACGTTGTTATAGTGTAAATATGAATATACATGACATAAGTCTGGTAGAGGTTGCTATTTGCAGATTTTGCCAATAGGAGTGAAAAAGGAAAAACTTTTCATTTCATATTCTATGCCACTGCGATGCTCTGGTGAGGACAAGGCTTTCAGTATTGAACTCAAAGAACACCAGAGCAAATAGTGACATTAACGAGCCAATCTCAAAGGTAATAGCCCTAATTAAGGCAACAAAATTAAAGAGCACCTTTGAGGTAAAAGGAATAACAAATCTTTATAGCCACCCGAATCTCAACTTAATCTAACTTATGAGTGTGAGGACTAGAGTTTTTTGAAGCGGTCCAAGAGTCAGAATATACTACAACTTTTTATAAGGACAAGATGACAGTTAAGCGGTATCAGTACCTAGTTTATTACATACCAGATGTGTATTTTATCCAATCTTGCCAGAACCGAGGAACTATTTGAACTTGATGGCGAACGTTTGAAAGTAGTTGTTTGTGTTTTTACAGTTCACTGCAGATTTGGGGAGCACTTACATAGAATCTAACTCTCTGGTGAGACTGAATGCTGACTAGAAGACCTCAAAAAGATCTCATTCGATCAGGTCTTGAGCTATCGTGAAGGCCTGAATTTGTTGGATTAACTTTAAGAAAAAATCTTTTCTACATTATTCTCATTATTTATTAACGACATTGTTGATTTTCTCGTAGATTAAAATGTGGTGTGTTTTGCCGATGATGCAACCATTTTCAGTGCTTGTAACGAACAAGATGTTGAGAATCTCGCTAGCAATATGTTGAATCGAATGTATAACTGGTGCTGCGCGAATGGTTTATCTTTAAATTTTAACAAAACTAAATAGATTTTGTTTCATACCATCCAGAAGAAAATCGGTTCTTATTCCAGTTTACAGGTCTCTAATAATTCTATTGCACATTCTCATTCTGCTAAGTTGTTGGGCGTTACTTTAGCTTCCTCACTAAAGTGGAAGGACCATTGCGAGTCTTTAGTTTCTAAATTAAATACCTTAATTTTAAAGCTAACGCAACTTAAACAATCAGTAAGTCCTAATTCCCTTAAGATTATTTATTTCGCTGAATTCCAGTCACAACTGCTATATGGAATTCTTTTTTGGGGCTCCAGCTCGTCAGCTTTAAACTAAGCTTTACAAAAAGAACTAGTCAAAATATACACACTTACATGATACACGGTATTCCTTTGGTGGCAATAACTACAATATGTGAGCTTGATGTAATTTTTGATTCTCCTTTGTCTTTTGTGCCACACATTGAAGATATATGCAAATCCGCATCAAAAGCTTTAGGCTTTGTAATGAGAAATTCCAATGAGTTTACTGATACCGCTCTCATAAGTACATTATACTTTCCCTTTGTAATGTCAAAACTAGAATACGCTAGTACAATATGGTTTCCCATCTACGTCACACATACCCAAAGTTTGGAACGGATTCAGATCCTTAAGATTTATATCGTGTAAATTATATGGAATATATCCTCCTAGCCTTGCATTTTTGGTTGCATAGTTTGTTCTATTTATTTTATTTTATGTATATTTCTCTTTTGAATGTATTTTTGTTCTGTCAATGGTACGCTGTTGGATAATAAAGGTAGTTTATTATTACCTATTATTATTATTATTATACAAAAAGAAACTAAGTGTATCCATTTATTTAATGGTTCTCCATATATTTATTTCTATTTCGAGCAATATACAAAACTAAGCGATTAATATCTTAATTTTCAGAGTATAAAGATTTCTTCGATATTCAATTCTCCTCTGAAGATGTAAAGCTTGCCGTACGACCAGGTCAAACGTTAGAAACTTTACCCAAATTCCCTATCAATGTAACGCTGACAGCGTATGATCGTTACTTAAATAAAACTGCTGAAACTACGGTTGTTCTAAATGGACCTTTACTTCAGAGACCTAAAGGAATAAAGCCTCTCCTTTTATGGTAATTTCGGCAAATGAGGAAGCAGAACTGAAGAGAATTTTACAGAATGGTGTGTTAGTAAGAACAACTGATCGTTATTACTGCCATTGTTGTTATGGTAAAGTGGAAGATTGCGAATATAAATAATTAACATATAAATCGATTTAATTTTGAGTGTGACCCCAAAAGTGTATTTTGTACCATTGGAAATTAATGTTTTCTTATAGATAATGTTACAACAATTTTTATCTTTAACGGTATTACATAGTATTTGAGAATATCTTTGTATTTTTTTATAATTATAATAAGCAATAAAGTTTACTAAACGTGTAACGGTGTTTCTATTTTGCCGTGGTTAATTTATCGCAACAGAGATTGCTCCAGTAACCAACTATATTTATTTCATATTTTATAAATATTTAAAAAATATTAAATCTTTTTTGAATATTAGTTATATTAATATAATATGCATAAAATATATTATAGAAAATATATTAGGAAAACATTTAAAAAATATATATGTTATGTAGCACTAATAATATTTTATTGCAAATGTTTTCTCAATATATTTTTCATGACTCTGCAAGAATATTTTGCTTTGTATTTCTGTAAATATTTATTTCATATAAAAAAAAAAGATTGAATTTTTGCTTTTGTAAATCTGGTGGGTAGGACGAATAATATAAAATGGGTAAAATATGCATACATATCAGTACCAATTCAAAATGTTAGTTTAAAGATTAATATGATTTAATTAGTATCTAAGTTGAGCGTTGTAACTTTTCTATTAATATATCTGCGTTTTGTATTATATTATTGTAATATTTGTAAGTTGCGAACGTCAACACAACACCTCTATTCATTACGGTGCCGGTGTTATATGATTTAGTATTGTTTATGCGTCTATGGATTAGGTACATAAAATGCATACGCGCACGTGCGTATCATCAACGTTTTCATTCGTTTGTCCATTACATGTTATAGTTTATAATAGTATACGATTAGGGCAGATTAGGGTTAACTGTGTAATTAATTGTTGCGGGGTGTGTTTTAGTTTTTGTGGTGACTACGAGGTAAGCAAAACTTTGAACATGTCATGGCATTTATAAGATAATTGGAACGCTCAATATCGCTATGTACAGAAATCGTTTAATAATATAATTGTAAAAATTTTATGCATCATATATGTACTGCATCTACCAGATAAATTGCTAGTTGATTTGCTTAAGAGATTCATCTCGTAGATAAGCGTCATAACTCAAATAGAGGTTAGAATACGTTGTGTTGTTTTATTGTTTGTACGTAGAATGTTTTCAAATATTATGAAATAAAGTAAAAATAAGTATCGTAAGTATTAGAATGTAGCTAGCACTCCAATTATTGTAAATGCTCCAAATGTATTAGTAGGTGTTGATAATGTTGTACGATGTTTTATTCATGGTATGATCTAATACAATTGGCATTGTTTTAGAGGCCACAATGAAACGCCATGAGAGCGCCACTACCGAAGATATGAAAAAAGCCATAGGGTTGTACCTGGCACCAGCCAAGGCTAGACTTAAGAATGAGTCTTTTTCATTTTTATTGGCTTATTCAAATGAAATGATAATAAATACGTTTGCTTTTTTATTTAGAACACTTCAATTAAAAAAATAGTGATTAATTTGATAAACCTTCAGTATGCCTTAAAAGATGCCAGAATTATTGATTATTAACTTGTATGGTGAGTGTGAAAAAACAAGTTCTTGCCTTTTAGACAACTCTATGTATGTTTCAACTTTTGGTTATCGACGTTATACATTCTAAATAACAAAGAACAATTTTAGTTCATTTTGACAAATTAAATAGATTACATAAAAAATCTCAATTTTCATGTATATATTTTACAAATATTTTAGAAAAAAATATAGCGCTTACATTAATTTTAAAATATGAAATAAATATTTTAATTGAATATTTTATCTATATTTAAAAAAATATATGAAAAATATATTCAAAAACCTCTCACGAAAAATATTTATAAAATATATTTTTAAAAATATCTATGTAATATTTCTGGCTGTTAGGGAAGGGTCTCATTTTAAGCAAATATAGAGATACATTTTATTTATAAAGTACGAAGAATTAGGGAAACATGAATTTTGAATTAGACTGTACAATCCAAGACCTCCCCAAAATTTACATAATGTTGCCTTCCTGATGCATTCATTATTCATTTTGGTTGTCTATGCGTAGTTCCTCTTTTCGAAACATCATTATTAAATCACTTATATGAACCAGAAGACGTGGTCCCTTTTTCGAACACCTGATACCAAAATTCCAGAGAAAAGAGCGTCAGTTAAGGCGTAGACTCAAAGTCCGCTTCCTAAATCTCGATTTAGCGATTTTAATTAACGTCGTTTCCACCTTCCTGTGTTCAGGCGTTCGCCAGTTCCTAACTGAGAGCGCCTTGGCGCGCGCGAACAACTTCCCCCCGCGCCGATATGTTTAATTATCGTTATTTCCGGGAGAAGGTTCCGGTTCCCCGGGCGCGCCTTTAATAATGAGACGAGCGTGAGGAGGTTTTCGGAACGGGAAATCTGCGGAAAATCTCATGCTGATGCCGTGTAATAAATGTTAACTTGGAAAATTTCCTTGAAATATATCAAGGAAAGCAATTGCTAGTAACAAGGAATAAATCGAAGGCCGTACAGCTGGGTAGCTATAGTGAGAAATGCTCTTGAGCATAACTTCATTCCTTTTTGACCTATAAGTTGCACTGGATGGCTATTGTATTTCTCCAAAATATCAATCCGAAGAAAAGCATAATTTGGGAGAAAAAGAATTGATTCAATTTTTAAAAGTAATTTTCTTTCTTACCCCAGTGACCAACTATATTTATTTCATATTTTATAAATATTTAAAAAATATTAAATCTTTCTTGAATATTAGTTATATAAATATAATATGCATAAAATATATTAGGAAAACATTTAAAAACTATATATGTTATGTAGCATTAATAATATTTTATTGCAAATGTTTTCTCAATATATTTTTCATAACTTTGCAAGAATATTTTGCTTTGTATTTCTGTAAATATTTATTTCATATAAAAAAAAAAAGATTAAATTTTTGCTTTTGTACATTTGGTGCGTAGGACGAATAATATAAAATGGGTACAATATGCATACATACTATATTAAGTAGGTATGTACCTATTTAAAATGATAGTTTAAAGATTAAATTAGATAATATATATCTAATATGATTTAATTAGTATCTAAGTTGAGCGCTGTAACTTTTCTATTAATATATCTGCGTTTTGTATTATATTATTTGTAATATTTGTAAGTTGCGAACGTCAACACAACACCTCTATTCATTACGGTGCCGGTGTTATATGATTTAGTATTGTTTATGCGTCAATGGATTAGGTACATAGAATGCATACGCGCACGTGCGTATCATCAACGTTTTCATTCGTTTGTCCGTTACATGTTATAGTTTATAATAGTATACGATTAGGGAAGATTTTGGTTAACTGTGTAATTAATTGTTGCGGGGTGTGTTTTAGTTTTTGTGGTGACTACGAGGTAAGCAAAACTTTGAACATGTCATGGCATTTATAAGATAATTGGAATGCTCAATATCGCTATGTACAGAAATCGTTTAATAATATAATTGTAGGAATTTTATGCATCATATATGTACTGCATCTACCAGATAAATTGCTAGTTGATTTGCTTAAGAGATTCATCTCGGTAGATAAGCGTCATAATCTCAAATAGAGGTTAGAATACGTTGTGTTGTTTTATTGTTTGTACGTAGAATGTTTTCAAATATTATGAAATAAAGTAAAAATAAGTATCGTAAGTACTAGAATGTAGCTAGCACTCCAATTATTGTAAATGCTCCAAATGTATTAGTAGGTGTTGATAATCTTGTACGATGTTTTATTCATGGTATGATCTATACAATTGGCATTGTTTTAGAGGCCACAAGGAAACGCCATGAGAGCGCCACTACCGAAGATATGAAAAAAGCCATAGGGTTGTACCTGGCACCAGCCAAGGCTAGACTTAAGAATGAGTCTTCTTCATTTTTATTGGCTTATTCAAATAAAATGCTAATAAATACGTTTATTTTTTATTTAGAACACTTCAATTAAAAAATAATGATTAGTTTGATAAACCTTCAGTATGCCTTAAAAGATGCCGGAATTATTGATTCTTAACTTGTATGGTGAGTGTGAAAAAACAAGTTCTTGCCGTTTAGACAACTCTATGTATGTTTCAACTTTTCTTTATCGACGTTATACATTCTAAATAACCAAGAACAATTTTAGTCCATTTTGACAAATTAAATAGATTGCATAAAAAATCTCAATTTTCATATAAATATTTTAGAAAAAATATAGCGCTTACATTAATTTTAAAATATGGAATGAATATTTTAATTGAATATGTTATCTATATTTAGAAAAAAAATATGAAAAATATATTCAAAAACCTCTTACGAAAAATATTTATAAAATATATTTTTAAAAATATCTATATAATATTTAGGCTGTTAGGGTATAGTTCATTGATTATTTTAAAGATATTCTAGACACCTATAAGGTGCATTTACGACAAATAAACGCTTTAGTGAAATAGAAAAGGATTTTGAGGACCAATTTTCCTGCGAAATAACTCCAGAAGATATTTCTTCTGTTGAAGGGCCTTCTAGTGGGAAATCATTGTTTATAAGTACGAAGCCTCCTACTTTTTCTTTTATAATAACAATAATAGTGCCTTTATTATTCATTCATTATAACAAGTGGAATATAAATTGCAACAAACCAACGATAAAGGAAAGCACAATCCCAGGGCGAGCCTCAATTACATAATGAATATGTGAACATGTCATGTCTCGCTCTTGCCTAAACCTGATGAATTGAACAAAAATAAAATGTGACATAAATGCCTGTACAGGCTGTCTCACGAAGAACTGCATCGATCGATATATAAAAGAGTATACATCGGAAAATTCTGAAAAGTTCACAGTATACTAAAGGCGACCTGCGCTATTGAACTAAAATATTTTTAATAATCTACCGCATCCGGTTGTACCAGAAGTGACTGTCAACTTTGTTATTTTAAATGGAACATCCTATATATTATTACATTTCTTTAATTCCTCGTTCAAATCTAAAGTAAGTTCGTTAAAACAACTATGTTGCTATTTTCAACCATATTTGAAATATTTGAATTTTTTCAATTTTTTTTGACAGATGGACGAGTGCATCTGAACTTCTATAACTGCAAGGGTATTTAACTTGGAAAATTGTAGAATTATTATTTTTCGAAAATATTATACAGTGTGTCCGAAAATTACAGTTTAACTTTCAAATTGAAAAAGTGTCAAAACTTTTTTTTTAAAATACAACTACCTACTTTTATCTTTCTCATCAAACTGCCCTTATAAAAATACAAAAAAGTCACATTCATTACCCGTCTAAAAGGGATACTTTTTAAGATAATTAGTAAAATATGTATGTGTGGTGTGAGAAGGTAGCTTATGTAGTTTTTTGAAATGTCATCCTGGTTTGGTATATCTAAGTAAGTCATGACCATTCGGCAAACAATCCAGCATTGATGAAATGTCACTGAGTTGTCAATTATAAACAATGCCGGCATGGTTAAATTATACGAATGAAGATTATTTAAATTTGTCTATTATTTATTTAGATTTGAACGAGGAATCAAAAAATGTAATAATATATAGGGTGTTCCATTTAAAATAACAAAGTTGACAGTCACTTCCGGTACAACCGGATGCGCTAGATTATTTTAGTTCAATAGCGTAGGTCGGCTTTAGTATACTGTGAAATTTTCAGAATTTTCCAATAAACTTAAAAACTAAATTTTGTGTGTGCATGCAAGCCAATAAAGAAAAACATATTTATTATATAATTAGAATATAATATAATATATATAATGTTGTGTTTTTTTTTTTTGTAATTTCAAGTTTTGTCTGTTTCCAGTGGTCTTATTGTATTCTGTTGGCCACTTTCTAAGCATGCCAGGATTACTGCTGCCAGTTGCAAGCCTGATGAAATGCGAGTGGAAGGTTGCCGGCGCTTCGCAATACGTATCTATCGTGAAAAACTGAAAAATCGTGAATATCTCCAAAACCTTTGGAGATAGTCACAATAACACTCGTATAAAATCGAAAGAAAATTAAATTTTACATCCATTTATGTAAAAATTGCTATACTATTCAATTTAAAAAAAAAATCAAGTTATCCATGATTTTAGAGATCGAAAATTACCGAGCCGTATTTAATAATTCTGTAATTTAAATGCAACAATTTTAAAATAAAAGACGTGTGCTGTTTCATGATAAAGCGAAAACTGAAAACCGCATCTTTCTAACTTTCGAATTTCCGGAGATATTTCCAAAACACCGAAGACACTGCAAATGTCATTTTTTTCGAAAAACGTCATGTAATTAGGAAACGGTACAACTTAGCTCCAATATATGCCTAACGAATTGTTATTTAAATTTAACAAGGAATCCACAAGTATAATAATATACAGGGTGTTCCATTTAAAATAATAAAGTTAGTATCTACTTCCGGTGCAACCGGAAGTCCGTCATTACTGAAACTAATTTTAAAATGTGTAGAATATGATTCGAGGCAACATTTATTTGAAAGATTTTTCCAAAAAAACTATAATAAATCGGCTATGGACCGTTGCATCTTAGGCTGGACACCCGGTATAACCAAAATTCAACAAAGCTGTATAAAAAAAAAAAAAGAAAATAGAAAAGAGAGAAGGATAAACTGCAGTAACTAATTATGATAGTAAACGTTTAATTAAGTGTAAATGCAGGTGACGATGTAGCACACATTAATGATCTCACCGAGCTAGACAAAGCAGAGATTTTAATTTTGATTTAAATTGGGCCACTGTGCACGTCTTCAAATTAGAAGGAAGATCATTATATTTTTTATATATTCCGAATGAAAAAGATCTTCCAAACAGAGCGAGTCTATACGAGTCTTACATTTGAAAAAAAACTAATCCCTTCTGCGCCACGCGCCTCCCAAAGTCATCAAGACGATCTAAATACCCTTATACGACAAAATTTGCACGCTCGAGAGCGCGCGATTCCGATCCAAGCCGACGACGCACGATACTCCCTTTACCCAACATATTTAGAAACATTTACAGAAGCAGGTTCTAGCTGCTAACATAAAGAAGCAATTTTGTACATCACTGCATTTTCTACACTGCTTTACTGCTACACATACGAATATACTGTAATGGGTCAAACACCACTCTAATTTAGAAAATCAATCACACACACACCGATCAATTGTATCGTGTGGATGGCCAGTCATATGCACTCTTGTATTCGACAAGGACGGTCGGATTTCACCAGCCACAGGGTCGTATGAACGCCTGAAACCGATCAAGAGATCTAAGATATACATAGACACACACATTCTTGTTACATCATTCAAAATTTTAACATACCGAGCACTCAGTAATCGATTATCAATTTTTTTAAGACCTTCAGTCAAAAACAGGCACTAAATTATAAAAAACCACAAATTACTTACTTTGGAAAGCAATAAGTTTCATTTTAACAGCCATTTTGGCCAAGTTTTATGTCATTTCTTTCGTAAGCATGTACAAGGAATTTTTCTTCTCCGACATGTTTAATGTTGAGCAATACCAGAATCTCGAAGCTTACAAATCACTAATCCTGTATTGTAAATTCATTATTGTATAAAACATCTGTAAAAAGTGAAAATTTCACATTTCTTGTCGAGCATCTTCGAAAGTGCACATACATGATATCTTTACAGAAAAACAATTTTCAGACTGATCGAGATGTAATTAACAGATCCTCAGGTGATCAAAAGAAGGTTTGAAATACTATTTTATCCATATAATTCCTTTTAAATTAGAATTTTTCATTTTAAAAACATCACTGACAGGTATCTAAAAACAGATAATTAATTTACGAAATTTAGCACACATACATAATTTTACTTGTAGAAAACGATTTTGATAATAAAAACCTTATTCAAAAATAAATTTCCAAGATATTTCTTCTAATTTCCGAATTCAAAACGCTGCTCTTTTATTTTGAAAAGACGCGGAAATTTCAACCAATCACAGCGTAGCATTTTACAAAATCGAAGCCAATTCCCATAGCAACGAGGAATTCAATCAGCTTTTTGTCGTGAAGCAGATAAGACGTATGTTTACCGCCAGTTTGAGACTTCTAACCTCACTTAATTTTGTTTAAATCTTTCCTAAAATTTTATCCTGAAACTCGGAAATCAGTTTAGTCTGATAGTCACTAACGCGGATTAAAGAGAGAATCCTCACCTTACCTTTTAATCTAAAAAAAAAGGAACGAACTCCAAAACAAATCCGGAAGAATTCCTGAATTTACTTCAACAACCGATACGTTCCTATTCCCAGCCTGTCCAGACACCGGACCCAGTGCGAAAAGGTTAGTCCGTTCATAAATAACTTAGCGCGACGATTTTGATATCGATAAATTGCACCGATAATTATTCGATCACCGACTGATATTGATTATATTTGATCTGTCAATGTAATGTTAGATGTAAGCATCGGTAAGCATTGAGATTCAGGTCGGTAACGTAGAACGTAGATGTTATTTCTATTTGTAAATTTATTGATGCAAAATATTATTATTTAAACAAACCTTTTGAATTTAGAAATACATTTATTATTATTAATTGTTTCAAAAATCATTTAAACATTTCAATTAAAAATTTAACTAGTGCCTGAAAAATAAGATTCAATTTCGAAACAACGTCATCTACCGGGTAATAGATTAATGAAGTTATTATAGAAATCACCAAATAAATAAACTTAATTGCACTAAAAAGAAAATATAAGGTGTGAAATTTTCATTTCAAATTTAAATAGTTATATATAAAAAATAGTTGATTACCATTCATATTTATTTATTAAGTAGTACCTCTGTTACATTTATTTTTCATTTATTTAATCTAACATTTAATAAAACAATGTATTATTTTAAATTTTAAACTGTTGTTTTCTTTTCTGTTGTTTTGTTAAAAAAAAACACCTTCCCAAAATTAAGGGACACGATCCCAGTGAAAAGACCCTGAGATAAGAGAGAGATAACAATTTTAAATTTAAATGTATTAGTCCTTTAGCCACAATTATACAATAGATGTGTTTCACAACATTCGCACTTGCTTTTATATCAGGAACTGCTACAAAAAGTGGCAGCTTCATTTGATGTTGAATAACTGCTACAAACTGCTAACGGTTGTTAGTCGCTACAAAATGGCAGTTTGCTTCGTAGCAACCAATAACTACTACAAATATATCCACACGGTTCCGGACGCATAATTTTTCCCTTAACGAAAAACATCTCCCCATAGAAAACAAATCGATAAACGGAAGTTAACGCACCGTGAAACACCCGACTTAACGGAACGGAAAGCGGGAGCCGATCTTTATAAGGGAATTCATTTATCGTCCGTCGGTAGGTGGGTTGACGTACACACATAGATCTCCCCTTTTTGTGCAGCAGGAGACCAGCGTGATTCCAATAAAAATGTCTTGTCGTTTATATGTGTGTGTGTGTGTGTGTGTGTGTGTTGAGCGGATCATTTCCGATTCGGGTCCGTCAAACTGTCAGACGTCGAAACTGCGTGAGGAACCGATTACCTGGGCCGCCTTAATATAGCGAACGTCGCCGCTTGATGAAATAAAACGTGAAAAGGGAAAAACTAACAAAGCGGAAAGCGATACCGCAGCTCGCTTCGCAGGTATATAAAGCGGTAGATTGGTTTCCCACGATAGACGTATGTTGTACCTATATCGACGAGATTGGATGATGGTCGGGTATAGTTTTTTTTTCCACTCTTTTGTTTCTCTTTTTTTCTTAAATAGAAAGATAGGGCAACCGAAAGAAAAATCAGACAGTTCGCAGCACATCGACGGAAATTGGAGAAAAGAAAACGTTTATTCAGTCACTATTCCGACAACGTTAAATTGAAAACCTTGTCGGCGCACGAAAATGAAGTACGAACAGATTTGAATAAATGGAACTGTAGAAAAACCAAATCAATGAGATGCTGTATTCCATAGCTTCAATTTTTTTTTTTTTATAATAAAATACAGTGTTTTAATTTCTTCTTTTTCTTGGTTTTTACGTCATAAAAATATGGAAATGTACACTGGCCGACTTACTTAATGTCTTCGTCTACAGCGCACAGTGATCCGAATTTAGTTGAAAACAGAACTAATTATTTTTTTTCATTAAATCGACTCTTGAACAGTTGTAGATTATGGAAAAAATGTAAAAAAAAAAATAGGTTCTTTAGAATTACTTTTTAGAGAGGACAGATGAAATTATTTAAAATTAATCGGTTTATATTAATACTCTTTATTTTTCATCATAGCCTAACATAATGCTATTTTCTTGTGCAAAACCGTACACTGTTGAAAATTTTAACACATTTTTGACTAATTTAATAGTCAGGAGAGGTCTACACTGTTTTCGTGTTATTTTGTCGAGAACTATAGAAGTTTAAATTTGACGAACAAAGATAGTCAAGTATTGTCTATTGCTAAGGGGTTATTTTGTCCAACTAACACGTGGAATTATGATATACTTCTAGTCACATTTTATTTGATCTAGACTAGACAAATTTACTAGCTGTTTAACTAAATGAATGCGATCTATTGGATGATTTAACACCGTTTGCTAAACACAACGTCTTTCTAATATGCAACTCCTATTTCTTAGTGCTATAATATTCTCTCTTTAAGACGTTTTCTCAATTATAAATACACAGAACCACTCATTCAAAAGTTTTGGTTTCAACTAAACGTACTAATTTTAAAATGATTTTTTGAGAACCATTATAAAATTAAGTGAATGTTTATGCTATTTGATTCAAATCTGAACTAATTACGTAAATAGTTGTTCCCAATACATCTTTAAGATGTTGAAATTTTTTATGCCCACTAGAATTAACGTTTAATAACACAAGGTTACACTTTACAGGTCAATACACGTTTGGTGGTTTGTTTGGATATGTTAATACGCAGAAACAAACTTGACAACAGATACACGTGCAATGCAGGTGGTGGGTATAATGCAATACTGTATTAGATTAGGTGGGGTTTCTATATTTCTATCCGAGGGAAAAATTCTGATTGGTTGATGCTTCTGAATGTCTAGAGACAATGTAAATCCGTCATTCAAAAACACTAGGCGTGGTTGGATTACATAAAGGACTAGTGGTAATTATCGTAAACGGCCGAGTTTTGTAATTATAGGTAAATCGCAAATGCAAATTTAGACAATTCTCATAAAAGTAATAAAATAATTTGCGCATTAAAATTTCAAAGAAAGCTTAATTTTCAGTGATGTGATGATTAATATACTTTATTAAAATTGTTGGTTACTACAATTAGGGTTAAATCCTTTCATTTAGAATTATTATTTTATTAATTTATGGATATATTGTTTTGTTTATATATTCTTCAAAATTTGTTTTTTTTTAGAGAGTATATTTATTTTTGCAGAATGCGTTTCTTTTTTGGTTACGTTTTACATTACCATTTTTTGTTTGTATATGTTTATATATTTAATGACAGTTACGTAATTAGATTTTATATTGTTTATATTTGGAATTAGCGTGTTTACTTAAATGAATATTATAACCAGACTAAACATGATTTTAAATTTTTTGTGAATAGCAATTTTATAGCGTTAGTTACACGTAGGTGGATCCTGCAATAGTAAATGCTAATAATTAAATATGATTGAAGTCTCCATTTTAGAAAATAGTAATTAATAAATGCTTACAATAGCTAATATTTGTTGAAGCTATAGTTTTATGAAGTCTTCCTCTGATGTTTCCTATATCCTACGTTTTCAAAATAATTAATACACAAGATTTACCATGAATACCACACTTTATTTATTTCTATATGAGTTTTAAGAGTCAATTGGGTCCAAGTTATGAAAAAAGAGATATTTCAATTCAAAACACGTTCAAACCGCTATATACAACGTTTTCTTGTAATATTGAATAATCCATTTTTTCTACCTGATATGCATAATTGCAAAGCGTTTTACAACTGTATACCCCAATAAATCATTTACCTGGAAGAGCCAACGCCAGTCGAACGCGCACCTGTGCAAATGGTAAGTAGCTTTGATAGTCACTACGCTGAAGACGACGACATTAAATAAGTCGGCCAGTGTACATTAACAACGCTTAATTAATTCGCTTTAATTTCAAAAGCTTTTTCAAGTATACATATTGTAACAGACGCGGCTTATTTATCTGGAAATTTTCGGGTGGTCAACCTAAATACTTTCTCGAATTCTCTTTACACTGAATCAACGGAACCACACCCGTTTCACAGATAACCCAACCTGCTCTTTTGACCGACGAGCCACCGCTGGAAAACAATCTTTTTGTTTGGTTAATTTGCCTGAAGATTCTCAACTTTTCCACCTCGTCCTCTTTCCCTACTTAAGACTTTCTCTCCGGAACTTTATTGAGGGGTACAAAATGAACTTTAAATATTAGCGAAATAATAAAGTTGGTAATTTTAACAAATATATACAGGGTGAGTTTTTTTTTTATCTTGAGACAACGGAATATCTCTAAAACACTGTATCAAATTTACTAACATTTCAAAAGCCATGTGTTAGAAACTGTGCCCTTCATTTCGATACATTTAATTATTCGCAATTGGAATGCTATTCAACGATACAAAACCGTACTTTATTCAGTACTTGACAAGCTGTGAATACTTACACATTGTCCGATCTCCATTTAGATTATTAATTATTAATCCAATATAAATTAGTTAGTGTTGAATATTTGAACAGTAATGCAGACTATAAGTTTGATCGAGTTCGGCACCAGTTAGTGAACCCCCTACATTATAACAAATCTTATTAAAATCTTTTTTGATTTGATGCAGTGTTTTAGAGATATTCCGTTGTCTCAAGATAAAAAAACTCACCCAGTATACTCTAAAACAATTTGTTTATAAAATTTATTTTTATATTGGAAACATGTTTGTGTTAGTATTACTTATACTGCATGATAGAATTCCGTGATAGGTATATTTGTAAAATTTTCAAGTAATTGCCATTTTTTGTGTATAATTTGTTTTGCTAGATCTAATGGTGTGTTATTTTAAAATTCGGTTTTAATTAAATATTGTCTATAAATTATAACTAACAGCTTCTTGCGGGTTTCGCCGTGTGTCAAAACTTTCGCTCGACGTTTCGCTGTTCATACTGACAGCTTCTTCAGGGTTCACTGAACTGTTTCAGTTCAGTTCAGTTAGTCAGTAATATTTATATATATATTACATTTAAAAAAATACAGTATAAGTGGGAAGGTTCAACACTACCAATAACATAGTGGAAAACAATTTCACTTGAATTAACCAGTTCAACAATGAATATTCGTGTAAAGAAGTACAGCGGACAACAGTATCCTGTAGCATCCTCTCTCAAACGCTCACAGTATTTTTGCGGTGCACTATATATGATAAAAAAAGAAGAGCATGTAAATAAATTTTCAATTCGACCTTGCATTTTTTTATTAAGTTCATTGAGGTACTCAAATATGTCAGCCATGTTGCAAGTTTGGCTATCCACTGATGATCTTCGAATAGGTGGTACAGTTCAAGCATGTTTTGATTGAACCTCATCTCGAAGCTCAAATGATCGTGCTAGAACTTTGCCTTTGGATAACCAACGCACTTCAGTATAAAACAATAAGAAATGATAATTTGATCCCATTTCTTGGCAGAGTGCTTCAAAAATTCACAAATTTAGGGTTCTTGTTTTAATAATATTTATAATGTTGACGCACTCGTTCATAGTTTGCAATAGTTCTGCTGGTAATATCTTGACTATCAGTGCTTCACGATGTATTCAACAATGGATAATTTGTACTGTTGGATTTTGTCTTGTTGCACACGAGACAAATCCCTTTTTATTGCCCATCATTGCTGCAGCGCCGTTCGTGCACACACAAACAAACAAATTTATTCCACTGAATATCATGAGTTTCAAAGGAATCATTTGTTGCTCGCAAAATTTCTTTGCCGGTAGTTCGCTCCGGAAGATCTTTGCAAAATAAATAATGTCCTTTTATTGAATCCTCATCAATGAAACGTACAACACTTATTATTTGTGCTCATTTTCTAATATCTGTTGTTTGGTCGATTTGACGTGCAAATTCATCAGCTGTTTTCATTCTTTTGATGAGTCTTGCAAAAATATCGCTCGACATATCAGTAATTCGTCTCTTAACTGTATCAGCTGATAGTGGAACTTTACTCACTTCATTCACTTCTTTAAGTTCTAACATTAATCGAATGATTTCCTGCATGCGTGGAATGCTTTATAAGCCTTTCCCAATAGAATGCGGTTTCTTTTTTTCTGACGAGCAATTAATTTTGCAATATAGCAACTAGCTTCTAACGCTTTTTCAGAAACTGTGCCCGAAGACTTCATGTATTGCTTCTGCTTTAAGTTCTGATTAAAAATTCGATGAAAATGTTGTTTATCCTTATTGGCGCAGCTGGATGTTTTGATTTTTGATGGCGAATTAGTTTGCTTGGGACCATTGCTCCGTTAGCAAGTTGTTCTCTGCAAATTACACACTTTGGTTTCGAATTCGTCTCTTTGCCACACCATGAGAAGCCGTACTAAATGTAATCTTCGTGGTAGTGCCTTTTCACACACTTCGTTTCTTTTCGCTCATGCTGGGTTCATTTGTGAGTGACGTTGGGCGTTCTCTTTTTAAAAATTTGTCCATTACTACAATAGTATAGGATAAATATAAACAAAGTTATCGATGTAGATATAAGAAAACTGAACTAAATAAAACGACACAAAAGGCGATATTACACTGTTGAAAATTTTAACACTTTTTTGACTAATTTAATAGTCAGGAGAGGTTCACACTGTTTTCGTGTTATTTTGTCGAGAACTATAGAAGTTTAAATTTGACGAACAAAGATAGTCAAGTATTGTCTATTATTTTGTCCAACTAAGACGTGGAATTATGATATACTTCTAGTCACATTTTATTTGATCTAGACTAGACAAATTTACTAGCTGTTTAACTAAATGAATGCGATCTATTGGATGATTTCTTAGTGCTATAATATTCTCTCTTTAAGACGTTTTCTCAATTATAAATATACAGAACCACCCATTCAAAAGTTTTGGTTTCAACTAAACGTACTAATTTTAAAATAATTTTTTGAGAACCATTATAAAATTAAGTGCATAATGGCATAAACATTCCATTTGATTCAAATCTGAACTAATTACATAATAGTTGTTCCCAATACAACTTTAAGATGTTGAAATTTTTTATGCCCACTGGAATTAACGTTTAATAACACAAGGTTACACTTTGCAGGCTAGTCACATTTGGTGGTTTGTTTGGATATGTTAATACGCAGAAACAAACTCGAAAACAGATACACGTGCAATGCAGGTGGTGCGTATAATGCAATACCGTATTAGATTAGGTGGGGTTTCTATATTTCTATCCGAGGGAAAAATTCTGATTGGTTGATGTTTCTGAATGTTTAGAGAAAATAGTAAATCCTCATATCTGAACAAAGAATTCACAGCAAATTGTAGTAATTTCTGTTCTACTTGTGGGATATTTTAATACAAGTTGTGCTCGTCCCTATATGTTCATCAACTTGTTGTGCGAAACTTTATAATTGTTTGAAAATTTACAACATTTTTTCTGTGTATGCTGTGTGCTACCTCATAGTTGTATAATATGAAAAAATGCTATAGAAATCGATTCTTTTCTAAAACCCTTCAACATCTGCATCACCTAAGACTCTTTTATCATTGTACTAGCTCGTTTCCCCTTCCTAATCTTAATATAAGAACGTTCCGTCATCCAACGAAAATAAATTACTTGATCCATCAGAAAAATATGGAGGCGATGATATCTCAACGGAAAACGGATAAAATTCCTATTTATGCAATCGCACGCTACCTCAAAACCTCTTACTTTATCGCTTATCTCACAGCGGGAGACAGATCCGCCTTGGGCAATCCTCTGTTTACACGTTTAGAAAAGTATGCAATCGGTAAAGATCGAAATCCCCATTTTCCGGGATAGAGAAAAGAGATGTTCGACCTTATTTCTTCCGGAAATCCGGGTTCGCGTATCCGGAAACGATAGAAATCCTTTCTGGAAAGAACAAACAATTCTCCATAGATAGAGAGGTTGTTTTTCTTAAAGCTTTTACTATCCATTTTTTGGAGTTTTTTGCGATAAACTACTACGATCGCATTAGTAAATACTGGAAGAGTGATGGTATACATTATTCCGTTTAATCTTGACGCGATGGAGCTCATAGGAAACAGGAATACCTTATTGTCAAATCTCTATTTATAAGATATTTGTATTTAGAGGTTTAAATTTCCGATTGCTTTGATATTTGCGTCATAATTGCCAGCTTGGAAAGGGTGGAGAACATAACATAACTTGTTTCATTTATTCCTCCTCTGGTACAATGCAACGTCATCTTTTTCTTTTTCACTTTTCTGTTCATTTATTATTTAATAATAATATTTTTTCCCAGTAGGGAGGAAAGTGGACACTTTGTACTTTTCCTCCTTAGGAGGCAAATAGTACTTTTCTCCTAGGTTATTCGATTGCTATATTGAAACAAGATGTACAGTTTTATCATGTCCATCTATCCAGGTCTTGTATTTTTCCTCCCTAGGGCGAAAAGTAAGTGACATTGAGTGAGTGACATGATGAAACTGTACATTTTATATGTGACATTGTTGATAGATGATATTAGTACATTCGACTCAGTCTGAATGAATTAATTTATGAGATAATTGCCGCATTACTAGGTGCTTGTCTGCAAAATTTAACAGAAGATGATCGAGGATTTTGCCATAATACATGATTTTCATTGTCAATTAGCCTCAACGACACTAAAGAATCATAAATATGCTGTCATATTTTACACCTTCACTTTCAAATTTTTGTTTTTATGTGGAAAACTCAGAACTACCATCAAAGCCCCACTTGCAAATCAAAGTTAAGTTTGCATTTTCAGGTTCCACCACTTTTAAAAGACTTTCCACAAGTTTTATTTAGTAAATTTTGCAAACGCACTTCACATGTTTGCTCAGATATTGTAATATTTTCAGGATGAAACGTCTTTTTGCTTTTAGAATATCGTGGTAACTTGGATATAATTTGCAACCACGTTTTAAAGCTGTTGCTCTAATAAGCATATATCGTTGCTTCGTAGAATCACCCGAGATAATAAATGTTAAAGCCTCTTCAGGTGTCATGGCATTTTGTTCTTGTTCGGGACTGCTCCATTTTTCCATTATACGTTTGCCTCTAGTTGGTGTAGTTGAAGTACTTACAATTATCAAATCGGCAGTACTTTTACCTCGACTTTCATTGCAGTAGCATGCACAAGTTCTTCCACGGAAGTACTTTTTCTGAGCTCCTCGTTTTTACGCCTTTTTATAACAGCAGAACTTCCAGCAAAACTCTTTGTAGGACGACCTCGAATACCCGAAGTTGATGGTCGATCGCAGTAAACAGATTCAGGAAAAATAACTTCTTCTTGTAGCCAAACATTATGCTTTTTTCATAAAAACACTTGACGTTCTATTGGACGATTTCTAATATTGAAATTATCTTGGAAAAAACATGTGTTCAAGCCATAATACAAAATATTTTTACTTGATTTATCTTCTTCGGCAAGCCCGTATGTATCAAGTATAAACCGATACATTGCTCGTTTTTTGCTTTCAGTCATTTTATCATCATTCTTCATAGCGACTTCGTGTAATACCAATCGGCTTATTTTCTTCGCGCCCATTATGTTACAACTTTTCAAAAAAAACTATTGCAACAAAACACAATCTTTTACGACCACTCTAACGTTGGAAATTTCGAAAATAATGCACAGAATAATTTACATAAAGTTTCGACTCAAGCTTGAGTTTCAACTGATCGGGTACCAAGTGGGGTTTTCTTTTATATGTTCTGAATAGGCAAATATTGGCAGCTAATTTTCTTGAACTTCCAAAGTCAAATAGTAAATTTACGCATAAATGGGGTAATTATCGTGTAGGGTTGTGTAGAACTAAACTTAATCCTCTACTTAAGGCAAATTTTTATAATCCGATTACCTGTTACAGAATTAATTTTCTTGTACTAGGTAAACATTATTCAATAATAAGTAATGCGACTTAATCATACACTTAGGAATGTATAACAATATTATAATGGCATCAATAAATAAGCGCATTTGCTTGTGGTACAGTCTTTTTAATTACACCCTAATTTCTATACGAAGAAACGTCTCAATTTTACTGAACTTTGAAAGCAAATATAGAAAAACTTATGTAAATAAGATGCATATTATTTGCATCGTGAAATAGAGCAACTATTCAAGATTAAATTACTGCAATTTTAACTTTCTGAACGTTCTGAACCACTGTGTGTCGGCGCTATAAAAATGGTTTTGTTCGCTATTGCAAGAAAACCTTTCAATTGCACTTTATGTGTCGAACGAATACGAGCCAATAAAAAGTGGCCGGAAAATATGATAGCGCGCAATTGACTCAGACCAATTCAATATCGGAAAGACAACGAAAGGGAGGCGCAGAGAATGAAGTGTACACCCCAAGTGACCCAGCGACCTCTGTGAAAAATGTTTCCCATAACATAAAAACAATCAGTTTCTTCCAGCCGCCATTCGAGTACGTAGCGTAACTCCGCAACGACTCTGCGGAATTTGATCAGAGTTAATTAAAAGCAACATCTTCTTTAAGTAGATATCAAACGAGAGCTGGGAAAATTATTTTCCCCTCTTAGGGCCGGTTCTACAATGCTAGTATAAGGCATGGAATAACTATACCAAGAATAAAATTATCTAAGCGTAATTCTGGGTATAGAAAGAGTAGTGTTCTACAAGTCGCTTCGCAAACCAGTAGAGTAATACTGGGTACAAACTGTACCACAGTATAGAAAGATAACAGTAGAGACAGATTGGCTTCCCGCTCTCGTCCGTTTTTCGAATCGCAGTAAAATAAGCGTGGCCGGTCATAAATAAATCGTATTGCGCAGCACGTGAATCTGTACGATCGTGCATTTCATTCAAGAAATTTTGCGGGGTGCTAGTGTTTATAGCAGCACGTATGTATGTGTATGTATCAATCACGATAAATTAAATACCACGTTTAGGCACTTATGTTATGTCGCTATGATGTTCACCCCCATTTTATTTTTAAATTTCGTTTGTTCTCTTGATCTCTTATTTATGATTCTTAGTTTACGTGTACGGTGTATTAGCCACACATTTTATAATTATTTTTTTCATAGACAGTTTTACATACGTTTTTTGTGTTCAGGTTTAAGTGATCATTCATAAGTATTTTAATATAATCAATTGTACACTTAAATGTCAATAATACTTACAACTATGGGACTAATAACACCACATACTAAGAAAAGGTGTTTTAAAGTATGAAGTGCACTTCAATGTTTACAGTAAAAAGTACCCGAGAGATCAACATTTAATTTTTTGTTTTTATTAAAGGTTGTAATGTAAGCAATACATCATAGTAATCATTGGTGATGCTTGATGATGGAACCAGAGGAATTTGGATCAACTACCTGCATTGGTTACAATCGTTGGCATACTCCCAACTGCAAGAATAGTGCGAGAAATAATTACAATTTAAGTTTTTTCGCAAAATTCGTTGCGATACATTTGTGGATATTTGATATGGAAATGTTTAAATGTTTACAATTGTGATGTTTGTGAAGGGTTTTCTCAGCAACACGATCAGTTAGACAATTCAACGTTATTTTGCCATTTAAAGGCATGTGAACATGCGAATAAGCAGAAATTTGGAAAATTAAAAACACCTTTCTTTTATGTTATAATATTAGAGAAATATTTTTTATACTTTTGAATTAGTGTCACCACAACTGAAGTGTTTGGAAAATTCATAGCACAGTTCAGTTCTATTATTTTGAACATCCATGTCAAGAATGCGACTATTTTACACATTGAAGTTTCTGATTTCAAAGATGTTGGGTTTCAGGGTACACATTAAATAGAAGCACGTGTGAAATCGGCAGAAAAAGCTTGACAAAATGGAGTGACAAAGCCATATAACTTCATAAAGTTGTCAATTATATCAATATGTAAATAATTTTCGACTTGCTACCTTTCGTTGCTGGAATAAATTGTTGACCAGTACATTTGTATGTACTCCCTAATGAAAACTTTCTGTTTGTAATATTTTTCATTGTCTATATTGTAAGCATAGCAAATATAAACTATTCACTACTTATGTTTTTTCAATATTAACCTGTTTACCCTTACCTGGAAATTAACTGGTAAAAGCCCAATCAAAAATGTCCAGTATATCGTGTATGCATTGCTGTTATAATGAAAGCTTTCTAATCCAGACAATGCATATTTTTTCTGAGAAGCCAGACTTAATAAATTCACATTATTTTGTAAAAATATTGAGAACGACGTTTCCATATGATGGTAATTTCTTTTAGTTAATTATATAATTAAATTACAGCAATAGAAAATTTAACAGATCGGTATTTTCCATAGATTAAGTGCTATCAACTAGGTATATCACTAAATTTGAAATCAAAAATGCCACTATAAATAAAGTGGCTTATTTTATGCAATTTTATAATTTTGAATATATAGGAAATTTTGCGATCAGGTAAATAAATTCACTTCTACACTTTTATAATGTTTACTCACAGTTGCGTTATTGTTATAGGTTATAGTATCAATAATAACGAAATGTCAATTTATTAAAACATTTCTACAAAAAAATTGTTATATACACATTGCATGTTTTAATTCACAGCTAATATTCTTACAGCGACTCTTTCTCTTGCATCTACTAAATTTCGACCAATTCAATAATAAATATATGAATATAACTTTGACATAACCTCCGCTATAAAGCATAGAGATCAAATTTTTAAATGTTCCTACATTTTTCCGGTAGACGCATAGGATGCGCGTAGCCGCGCACTCCGTAGCATCAATGTGATCAAGGTCCTTAAAATAGGACGAAGAATTTCATTCATAAAAAGGGTTCTGTCATTACTGATATATTTCTATACTGTGACTGTACCGTGTCTAAAGTTGGTAACAAAAATGAGGATTGAGCATGTGCGTCATTTATGCAAATACAAATTATAGCGCCTAAAAATATTGTCTTGTGTAGTTGTGTGATCAATTGTATATAAAAAAATGGAAACAAGGGTTAGATACTGTAATTTCTCAGTGAAAGAGACAGAAGTATTAGTAGGGCTAGTAGAGCAATATAAAAATAAAATCGGTAGGTATAAGTTAAAATTGCTAACCTATAATATTTGTAATGAATATTTATGATTATAGAGTGCAAATTAACAGATCATGTCTCTAACAATGAAAAAGAGAGAGCGTGGCAAACATTTAGCAACGAATTTAATGCTGTATCAGGTACAGGAAGATCTGCCAAGATACTGCGAAGTAAATGGGATTCACTTAAAAAAATACCCGTAAGGAATATAGTAATTTGAAGAATAGTATGTATAAAACCGGTGGTGGTCCTCCTCCAGATATAAAATTAAGTATAATAGCTAAAAAAATATTAGGTGTAATTGGAGTAAGTGTGACAGGTACCTCATATGAATTCGATTCGGATTTTTCTAGTTAGTACAAACAGTTATACGCATGTAAAAGTAACTAAATAGTTACATGTAACAGCTACGTTTGCAATATGCCTAGGATCTCAAGAGTATTATATTATCGTAAAAAAATAAAGCTGTTATTCTCCTTAACATACTAATATTTGCTCATTTTCTATAATGACGTGCTACTACATACATCTATATGGCATGCGATAGATGTTAACTTTTGAATCTACCATAATTCCACAATTTTTACTGAAATTTAATAAATATTTAATAGTTTTAGGTAAGGAAAATGAAACGAGCTCAATAAATGCAGCTTGTGTATCTGTATTTGTGTCAGAATTATGAATATATATAGTTACTTTTATTTTACTAAGGTGTAACTTGTGTAACTAGTAGTAACGAGTGAAAAAGTAAACAACATGATATGTCGTTAATGTATTATATTTAAATAGTTAATTATAATCAATTAAAAGAAACGTGGTGTTTAATTAGAATTATTAACAATTTGCAGAATAGGATGTGTCGATGCAAGAAGTGGAAGTAAAGGTATGTTGCATTTGTGAATGCAAATACAATGCATATATTTTGTAGTCGTCACCTTGGTCTAAATGGAATCCTGTTGTATTAAAGCAACCTATCAATGATAGGTTAATAGTATCTAATGCTATTACATTGGAAGGTACATCTATTATGTAACTTTCGATAAAATTATAAAGTATTTAATTTTTAGAGATTCCTTCTGTTAATATTGTCAGTGCAAATATTAATGGTGTAACTGGCACATCTGGTAGCACCACTACAATCCACACTGCTACACTGTCAAATATTGAAGAATCCGCAACATGTATGTATTTAATTCACATTCATAACCACCTAATATAAAATGTTTCTTTATTAGCAGCACAACCAAGCAAGGTTCCATATCGCCCAAAAAGAAAAGGTAAACAGGGAGATAATTTGGAATTACATGTGGTCTTAGTAAAAAAAAAATAGAATTAATTGACCTGCAGATACAATTAATGAAGGAGGAACATCTCTGAAAGGAGGAGTGTGCTGCTGAAAAGAGTGATTTGGAGATAAAAATACTGAAAGCACAATTAAAGCAGTTGGAAAATTAAATGTAGTATTATGGTAAAATAAATGTTTTTGCATCAAACCTTTTTTTTTAATTTTTGATATTTGCAGTAGGAGAAAGTTAGTACAGAAACTTCGTTAAATTACTTTTACATTCTTTATTTGCATAATTTTTGTTGATTTGCGTAAATGAAACATTTTTTTATGCTAAAGCGATTATTATAATAATAAAAGAAGCAACTACATTTTATAATATGTTTGCAAAATGATTGTTTATGACAGATAACCTTGTGGCATTATTTATTTGAAATTTATTTTCATTCTCATGATTTATATCTACATGTATATTTTGCATTTCAATATGAATATCATTTATTGGTTCACCATCACCTGCATTTATTGCCAAATTATGCAAAATGGCAGTTGCCACAGTAACAGCTTGTGATGTTTCCAATGAAACTCTCATTCCTAATGATAAAATAGGAAATCGTCTTTTCCATACCCCAAAGGTTCTTTCCACTACATTTCTACTTCGAATCTGAGACTCGTGAAACAGATTCTCTGCTGGGGTATTTGGTTCTAGTAGAGGTGTTATAAGATAGTTTCGTATTCCATACCCACTATCTCCTAGAAGTACTGAATTACCCATCTCGCCAGTTTCAAACGGTGCTTTAATTCTGCTGTTGTTAAAAATGGTTTGATCATGAGCATGTCCAGGCCATCTAACTACTATATCCTGTATTCGTAGTCTATCGTCACACACTACTTGTACATTTCAAGGAAAGAATCCCTTGCGATTCCTGTATTCTTCTGCATTAGGCCCCCAGGGGATTCAATTCTAATGTGTGTACAATCTATTGCTCCTAACACATTTGGGAATCGTGCTATTCTATAAAATCGAACTTTCTGCGCTTCCTGCTCTTCTCTAGTTCTAGGAAAATAAATGTATCTGTTTGACATTCGAGCTATAGCACTGGTCACCACTTTCACAAATTTACATGCAGAAGTTTTATTGACTCCAGCGAAATCACCTGCTACTAATAGCATCGATCCTGTTGCATAAAATCTCAATGTTAGTAAAAGTTTTGTAGCAGGAGTTAGTGCAGAATTTCTGTTCGTTGGAGACTTTATGTCTTCTTCAATTTCTTGCAGTAAAAGAAAACAAGTATTCTTCCTCAGACGAGAGCGATTAAAGAATTCCACTTCATCCATTTCTTCAAAGAAATTAATTCTGTAACGCATTTTTAAAAACATAAATTAATTATTCGTCATAACTATGTATGTGTACCTTGTTTTAAATCTTTTAGGCCGTCTAATCCTATCACGATGTTCTAACATTGCTTCTTCATCTGATTCAAATACTGCCACATCAATAATGTCCATTATTAATTTTGAAAATAAGCAATTGGCGCACTTTGTATAAAAAATTATTGAAATACCTAATTTAACTTTCAATGTCTGCGGATTAGTATTTATTATATACTGCAAACGGATGTTTAGGATAATAAAACTAGGTTATGGTTTTGAAATTGACAGATACTCCCACTTCTTTTGACCAATCACAACGAAGAAAAAGGTTGGGATAAACTTATCCGACTGTCGGAGTGCCAGATAACTTATACTTGCTTTATTCCGTAACTTATTCTATACGTTTTTTATTCTGCAGTTGTAAAACGGTATAAAAATATTTACTCTAGGAATAACACTATTCCATCGTTATTCTGTGATTATAGAACCGGGCCTAAAAAGGAATAAATACGTAGCGTGGATGGTCTCAACACTAATGGTTGCGAAAGAATGTTCGCGTTTATTTTACGTTTAACATTACGAGTTTTAAATCGGTAAGATTCCGAACAAAATACCGCAGACGAAACGGTCCAAGCGAACGTATGCGAATATCACCGAGAATTGCCGGCTACAAACTCATTACGGGAGTATTATTCAAACATTAGCGGTGCTACCCTAAACAACTGCGCTGGCTGCCCGTTGTACTAGAGAAAACGCGGTTCACAGCGGCGAATTATGCATTGGCGAGGGTAATTATGCGGTAGTTACAGTAATGGTGTGGCCGCGTATACTCCAAGGCATTTGAAAGGGAATTTTTAGTGCTTGTAGTAGTAACATCCTGATGCCATTTAACCGCTTTTAAGTGAGAAACTAAGAGTTTTATTTCTACATATTCTGTATATTGTAACGGCATCGCATTATTAAAACGTGAAAACAAAAGATAAGATCAAAAGACACTACCATTTAATAATGATAATGTGATTATGTTTGTAATTACCATTACAGACAATTCACATATTTTGCATGTACAGGTGTCCCATCAAAGACTCATGTCAGTCTCTTGATTACAGATCTATTTTTGATTTTAAGAAAAAGTGTTTTTTTATACCAAAGTTTTACAGAATTCAATGCGGCATAACCTAAAAATATTTTTTACTATACAGGATGTTCCAAAAGTACGAAAACGCATACTTACTGCGTTATTTTCAATGGAACAACCTGTATATTGTTCCATTTTTAAATTCTACGAAGAAAAATAACATCATTTGATATAGGCTACTATACAGGCTGTTTCAAATTAAGTGCGCACCATTGCTATCTCTGTTATTATTGATTCTAGAAAGTAGGTTAAATTAGAAAAGTATCAGGTTTTTTTTTTTAGTGCTGATTAATATGGGATATACGAGAAAACAATTAAATGATGCATTTCTAAGAAACTTTGACATTTATATAACTAACAGCTTCTTGCGGGTTTCGCCGTGTGTCAAAACTTTCGCTGTTCATACTGACAGCTTCTTCAGGATAACTGAACTGATTCTCCATGGTCCGACATTCTTCTTATATACGCCTCTGGTGCATCCAACCGTGTAGTTTCCGCTCCATTGACCGTGACGGTTCGTAGTAGGCTCTTCCACGTGTTGCTAAGGTGGTACCCTTCTTCTCTGTTAACGGTTTTATTCTTCTCTATTTCTATGGCTTCCCTGATGAGTCTTTTCCCGTAGTTCTTGGTGGTAGTTATTACTTTTACATTCTTGATATCCATTTTGTGTCCGGTGTCGTGCATGTGTTCTGCCACCGCTGATTGCTCGGTCCTTCTTAATCTTGCGTCCCTCTCGTGTTCTTTTACTCTTGTGTCGATGGCTCTTCCTGTTTGTCCGACGTAGCACTGTCCGTATTGGCATGTTATCTTGTAGATACCTTCTGTGCGCCCCTTGGGTATCTTATCTTTTGCAGTCGGTAGATACTGCTGGATCGGCGTTGCAGTCCCGAAGCGTATTTGTACGTTACGTTTCTTCAAAATTCGGCCTACTTTTTCGGTGACTCCTGCTATGTAAAGTAAACACGCCATCTCTCTTCGTGGTTCTGTAGTTGTCTCCAGTGTCGTCTTCTTCTTAGTAGCTCTCCTTATATCGATGTCAGTGTAACCATTCTTTTTTAGTGCTTTCTCCAAATGTATCTTTTCACTGGTAAGATGTTGTTCATCACTGATGGTTTCGGCTCTGGATAGCAATGTTTGTATTAATGTCTTCTTCTGCATCGGATGATGGTGAGATCTTGCACGCAGATATCTATCGGTATGCGTCTTCTTTCTAAATACCGCGTGCTGTAGCATTCCCTCCTTTGTTTTCTTAACCATAACATCCAGGAAAGGGAGATTTCCATTTTGTTCTTTCTCCATGGTAAACTTGATGGCTGGGTGCTGTGAGCTTATGTGTTCCAAGAACTGTTGTAGTTTTTCTTCTCCGTGTTGCCATATTACAAAAGTATCGTCGACATATCGCAGCCAACATTTGGGTTTCATATCGCTGGAACTTAGGGCTTCTTCTTCAAATGCATCCATAAACAAGTTGGCTATTACTGGTGATAAAGGGCTTTCTGTTGCTGTTCCGTTCTTCTGCTCGTAGTATTTTCCTTCATACAAAAAGTATGTCGTGGATAAGCACAGTTTCACTAATTCAATGATGTCTTCTTGTAGTCCAAGTTCTGGAAGTAAGGCCAGTGCATCCTCCGTGGGTATGTTAGTGAATAGCGATATAATGTCGAAACTTACTAAAATGTCTGTAGGTTCAGTCTTTAGCATAGACAGAATATCCACGAAATGTTTCGAATTCTTCACATACGTTGCAATTTGTCCGGTAAATGGCTTTAGTAAGTTAGCTAAATATTTCGACAAATCGTAGGTCGGTGATCCAATGTTGCTTACAATCGGTCTTAATGGCACTCCTTCTTTATGTATTTTTGGTATTCCATACAGCCTGGGTGGTCTAGCGGCTCTTGGTAGCAGTCTGTTCTGCATCTCTTTAGGTATCGATGAAAGCCGTGAAAGCCTACGCAGTGTTATCAGGAATAAAAATTGAAATATCCAACACAATATTATTACAGCGACTTCATCCTATGTATTGCATACACATCTATCAAAGAGAACATCTCACATTCGCATCAACTACCACTTACCTACGTATCTAGAATTTATTCGATGCCTCGGTGTAAATATAAATGTCGCAGTATTCGTAAAATACTTTAGGAAAAGACTCCTACTTTTATATTCATCTCTAGTAGTCGGCTGCAGGCACGCTTCGCTGCTCCGAAACTATGATTTTGCGACCACCTTCTTACAAGTTAGAAGTTGTCGGAGCGTCAACGATGTCGCCTTTCAACTTGTCCCGACTTATTTAAATTGCATTTCAGTTTCGTCGAAACGGGTTCTAGTAAAAAGGAGTCGACGTTCGCCGCTCGAGTTCTGAATGTCCGTGACTGCAGCGGAATAGTTGAAAACTTTCAGGGACGTGCGAATCTTTTGACCGACTCCAAACGAACGCTAGAGAGAAGGTTAAAGGCGGTCAACTGGGGGAAGGCGGACGGTTAAGAGAGCGTGAAGTAAAGGGAAATGAAGTTCTATGAGGTTTCTTGAGACGTGAATATTGTGGAGGTTTGTGAGTGAACTAGATGTAAATATAAACGGTGATGCGAGTTGATTCGCAATAATCGGATAATCGGATAATTTAGTTGCAATGCAGATAGCTTTAAACGACGAATGTTTTCCTCAAGAAATATTACATCACTACATGACTTGAATTAAATGGAAAATCATAGGGTGTTGCCGTTGGATTGCGATCCTTTCATTTATGAATTTTATTTAGAGTTTATTGTTTCATTAATTTAAGAATTAGACCCTGCAACGCCATCTAGCAGTAAAGTTTCGAACTCCTTGCTCGTCACAACGCATCTTACCGCGATAGCAAAATTTAATGTCTCATTTTCGTTATTTCTGTCCAAATTAATTAGTAATTCATAGTCCGTTAAATTTGCTTTTCATTCTTCAGTTATTAGTTCAAGTTTCATTCATTAAAACCTTTTCTTTTGTGTAAATTACTGCGCATTTTTTGAGTTTGTCAGTGAATTTTGATTCACGTTGTATTTTCCGACTTCCGCCTTCTTGCTTAAGGCAGAGAGACGCACAGGCTCACATACCATCTTAGACGCGCTGTTCAAGTTGCTCCGTGCAATTAAATTTATATTACCACGTTGTGGGATTTTGTCGCGCGAGAAATTTCTAGTATCGAGTGCATTTTTGTTCGTTTTACCTGGGACTGCCAGGAGATTTGTGTCCTTTGCATCGATATTCCTGAAAAGGGTTTTGAAACAGCAGCGGCATTTCACATTTTGTTAATGGCGTCATCTTAGGTCACTGGTAAGCGGACTTTTGTTGTTAATTTTATCAGTTTAGTAATCCGATCCTATCTTAGGGCCTACTATTTACTACTATTTCTTACCATCTATTATCTACTATCTACCGCCACTTTATTTTGACGTTGAGTGAAACCAAGGGGGTGAACGAAGTACTCAATTTAGGAGACCAAATCCAGATCGTTGTCTCCGAAAGGGGACCACGCCTTGACATCAGCGTAACGCGCTCAACCACATTCACGAACGCAATTACACCGACCCTCCAAGAGATTTACCAGATAAGTTGTACTTTAATTTTATTATTCTCTTTCCTTTGCACCAAAATTTAATATTTCATTATTTTATCTTATTCATTTTCTCTTCTAAAATTCTCTCACACAATACAAACCTCCCGGCCAATATTAATAATCTACATATTTAAACTTAACCTCTAATATTTATTATTAAATTAGATCATAATTAATAGTTTAATTTAGTATTTAAGTACGCAAGTTATCATATCATCATAACCCATGTTAAGAGTTGTTTATTGTAATTCATTGTATTTATTTATTTTTTTTATCTTGAATGTTTTTTTTATTTGTGTTATCAAATATATAGTGTCATCCAAAATTTTGTGTGTTGAACTAAATTATTTCGATCCAAGACCTTTACGCTTGAGAGCGAGCAAATCCCGTAACAAGGGGTAATCGGCAAGAGACAAGGAACATTTTCTTAAAGATGCGCCAGACTGATTTGTTTCAAAATATCTGAGCATGTTAAGTAACGTTATTTGAACACACTGAATGAGGGATTTTAAATTTTTTTAAAAGCTCAATAAGAATCTTAAGATTTACTTGTGTTGCAGTTTTTGGAGTCCTTTTATTTCGAGTTTTTGATTGTTTTTACACAAACTATGCCTTATTTAGTAAAATCCCTCATTCAGTATATTCTTTAGACGATTTTGCATCTACTCAAAAAAAAAATTAACTAGCTCAGTTAAACACGAACGGAGGAAATGTATCCTAAAAGTTAAAAAACGCTTTTACAGGGAAGCAAAAATATAAAAAGCCCACAATTGGTAGTTTTCGTGACCGCGATCAGCAATAGTCATTGTTATTAACTCTGTTTTAGTGTAATTATTCCGTTAATTTTACACAAAATGTTTAGCGAGTGAAAGTAGGTGCACAGTTAGCATAGCTCTTGTTCAGCAGACAAAAGAATGTAGGGACGCACCTTGGTGGAACAGCCATCTGTCAAAATTAAGATCCGATACGCGGAAGCTCTTTAACAAGGCCAAGCGTAACGGAGATTGGCAGAGTTACACCGAGAAACTTACTTCCTACAATAAAGCTATCAGGAAAGCGAAAAGAGATAGCTTTAGAAAGTTCTGCGAGGAAATCGATTCAACACCTACCGCTTCGCGACTCCACAAGGTAATGGCGAAGGGTAGAATCGATTCAGGAATGGCACTAAGAAAGCCAGATGGAAGCTTCACTGAAAGTGAAGAAGAAAGAGCTCTCCTCCTTCTAGAAACCCACTTTCCCGAAAGCAAAGTGGGAACCTCAGAAAATCCTTCCGAGATATATAAAAGACCACATAAGGAAGCTACTACAGTGGCAAGACACATATGTAGTAGCGAACGGTTAAAATGGGCCATCAATACTTTCAGCCGTTCAAAACACCGGGAGTAGACGGGATTTTTCCAGTTCTACTTCAGAAAGGGCAGGAAGAAATCCTTCCTCACATGATTCGGATAAGCCGAAGTAGTCTGGAGTTGGGGTACATTCCAGAAGCTTGGCGAAGGGCTAAAGTCACCTTTATACCAAAAGCAGGGAAAAAGGACATTACGCACCCTAAATCCCACAGACCTATCAGCCTCACATCATTCTTTTTGAAAACGGTGGAAAAGGCTGTAGATAACTATATCAGAACAGACATCTTGGAGCGGGTGCCACTACACCCCTGTCAGCACGCCTATCAAACAGGCAAATCCACTGAGACTGCATTAGTGGAGCTGACGGACCAAATCCAAGATGCCCTGACGAATAAGGAAACCGTAGTGTGCGCCTTTCTAGACATAGAGGGTGCTTTTGACAACACTCCACACGAGTCTGTTAAAAAAGCATTAATTAATAGGGGGTAGACGGCGTGACTTCTAGATGGATGTCGCAACTACTGTCTACCAGGTCGGTGGAGGCGGAGGTGGGACATAAGGCCATCTCGGTTAGTACGACCAGAGGATGCCCACAGGGGGGAGTTACATCCCCACTTATGTGGAGCCTAATAGTAGATGAACTCTTATGCGGACTGACGAATCTAGGCATATCTTGTCAAGGGTATGCTGATGATATTGTCCTATACGCAGAGGCAAATTTGAGAATACCCTCTGTGACATAGTTCAAAGAGGATTGAACTTCACGAGAAGATGGTGTCAATCGATGGGACTCAATGTTAACCCCACTAAGACAACCCTAGTAGCATTTACCAGGAAAAGAAAATCCAATCTTAGAACCATAAAACTGGATGGGCAAAATATAGACTGGAGAGCGGAAGTTAAATATCTAGGCCTTACCCTAGACAATAAACTTCTATGGAACAAACATGAAGTTGAAGTAACCAACAAGGCCAAAAGAGCTCTGATGGTCTGCAGAAACTTTGCAGGGAAAAATTGGGGATGCAACCCAAAATACTGCCTTGGATGTATACAGCGATAGTGAGACCAATCATCACCTATGCATCAGTAGCATGGAGCAAAAGAACTAATCTGGCCACCGCGAGAATTAATCTCTCGAAAGTGCAAAGATTAGCATGTGTATGCATAACGGGGGTTATGAGAACCTGCCCAACAGCAGCCATCGAAGTAGTATTGGATCTTGCGCCCCTCCACATTGTAATAGAGGGCGTGGCGAAAAGAACCGCACTAAGAATGGTCAAGGAAGGAATGATTAGGCATAGGCCTCAATCTCCCGACGGTGATCAAACCTGGGATATGCCCCGGGATGATATGTTAAAAAAATTTAGCTTTGTGAAGGAATTCACCACAAAGCTAAATAACAGGAGCGAGTGGGATCATAACACTATCTTGAACTTGAATAGAAATGCCATCAAATGGTATACTGATGGCTCCAAAACGGCAGAAGGAACTGGAATAGGAATATATGGGCCTAGAACTACATATTTCGAAAGATTGGGAAAATACCCAAGTATATTTCAGGCGGAAATACACGCTATTGGAAGATGTGTTCAGTTCAATATGGATAGGAGCTATCGGAAGCAGGAGATTATCATCATGTCTGATAGTCAAGCAGCCATCAAGGCGCTGAGCTCATATGAAATCAGCTCCAAGATGGTATGGGAATGCCTAGAAAAACTAAATGAGCTAGGCAAAAGAAATAAAGTAACCCTCCTGTGGGTTCCGGGTCACACAGGAGTGGAAGGAAACGAAATAATGGATAATCTCGCAAAAAAGGGGCTGGAATGCCTTTTATAGGGCCTGAACCCTTTTGCGGGTTAAGTAGCAGTACAATACTGAAGAAACTAAAAATAGAAATGGAGCAGAGAAAATCCAGTTATTGGGAAAATCTGCAGGGAATGAGGCAAAGTAAAATTCTTCTTGGAACTTATAAGCAGAAGAGGTTTACAGAATGCATCAACCTGAGTAAGAACAAAGTTCGCATTTTAACAGGAATACTTTCAGGCCATTGTAGACTGAAAGGACACCTGACTAAGCTTGGATTGGAAAAAGATCCTGAATGCAGATTCTGTGGGGAACAGGATGAAACACCCATCCATCTCCTCTCGAACTGCGTAGCACTGTGCAACTCGAGGGCATTTCACCTGGGAGCATGTGAAATCGAAGAGGGAGACTTACCTAGACTGGGGCCCTCTGACATCCTACACTTTCTAAAAGGAATAGAACTGGAAGGCCAGCTGTAAAGCAGCAAGAATAGGGGACACAATAGATCTTTTAGGTATCACTTGCCTTTAAAGATAGCGAAAATTAAAAGTATGTTTTTGTTCACCCCGTATAATTTTTTGCATTACTTTTACTTTTATATCAAATCTGATGCTATAGTTAAAAAAATAAATACAGTTTAAAATATCTAGCTTAAATATATATGACAGGCATGCCTCCTAAATTTTGGTCTACATTTTGAAGGATAGTAAATTATCTCGTAAACGAGTTATAATTAGGCATAAGAAACCTAACACCAACTTGTCTTAATTTAGACTGTACTATCAAAATATGTCATAATATACAGGGTATTCCATTTAATTTTTCACAACTTTGGTGTGTAGCTTTTCTTTGAGTCACCCTATATAATTCAAAATAATTTTGAAATGTGCTCCTTCTGAACATGTATAACCTTTAACAAAGAAAAATTGAAAGTATGTTACCACTTTTCGTATTTTATATATATTTTTAACATTCTCGCTAACAGTCAGAGAGGGCGGGTCTACTTTATATGTGGCTTGTGATGGTAGATCCATACCTGAAAGACAAAATATTACATTTCTAGGTCTGATAGTAGATAAATATTTAAAATTTCATGATCATTGCAAAATGTTAACAAGTAAACTCACTTCAGCACTTTACGGGCTTAGATGCTTGAGAAACACCGTCAGTCTAAGTTCGCTGCGACAATTTTATTTTGCGTATGTGGAGTATCCTGTATATTACATTGAGTTGTGTTATGTCCTTTCTGAAATTAATATTATTTTTACGTTTTTTTTTTTTATGGTAATCATTTCTTTAGTTATTCTCTTTTGATAATTACTTCCTCTTTCCAAAGTGTTTACATTCTCAAGATTAAAATCATGGCCTGTGTTCTAGCTGTGATGTGCTAATCCATTTTTAGTTCTAATACTATATTTATACGCATATATCCTTTCTTTAAATATTGTTTAATTTATCCTATGTAGGTACTACCACAGTTGTTGCAATCTATTTTGAAAATTGTAAGTGTTCTTTAAAGTGATTTAGTTTTTGTTTAGTTGGGGTAAAAAAAATGTTTATTATTTTTTACCGGTTTATATGCTACTATTGAATTATACGGTTTTAATCGATTGAGGTTTTAATAAATTCTCAAGAACCATAACGATTTAAGCAAACTAAACCTGGACAATCGCCTTGTACCATCGTACCTAATTTTGAGAAGTCAGTAGAGAATATTATCTAAGGTTCTGGATCCACATGTAAGAGAACTTCATTAACAGCGAAAAATCTAGAAAGTATTATGATTGCAGTTGCAAATTCCAAAAACTTATTAAATTACAATGAACAGAGCTTCTTCTATTTCTAGAGCAATTGCATCAATAATTTAAATAGAAATTTTGAGGTAATGGTTTTATTTGGATTCATTAAGATTTAATACATTTTTTGATAATAGTTCAAATTTAAGATACCCCTGAAAAGAAGGATCATTCGTTTCAGTTTTCGATGCTTTACATCACAACATAATCCACGTCAATGAATTTCGTCACACCCTGTTTATCCTAACTCAGTTCGTGTTTACCTTGTCGATGTGAAACTGGGGATAATACAAACGAATATCATCAACTTATGCTCACTTTAATGCATCACACAATGGAACATTCATTTTCCATAGTATGTGTTACCAGCAACTGTTTATTGCTGTTATTGCTATGGTGTATTAGTGTACGGCTTGTTAACGAGTTCATTTGGAACACGTATACAAGTAGAAGCAACCAGGCAATAACAACAACAAAGTATTAATTAACCGCAAATAATTGGCATTGTGATCCACGTACGCAGTTCCATGTAAAACCGATGTGATGAAGCCAATAGTGTTGGAGGAATCCAGGCCGGCATATACAGGTGTTTCCATCGAACTGGGCCATTGGATACTTTCGAACATCTAGCAGGAATTTGATTTTAGAACTTGCAGTATAGTTATGGCCTACTACGATATATTTAAGAAAAATATTTTCAGCATTATAGCACATACTTCGGTATACAAACGCTTCTGCATCGTTATTGGAAGGATCACCCCTGCAATTAGCCGCGCGTACTGATAATATAATTAATTATAAACGATTGCGGTGCCCCCTGTAACGGTGTTCTACTTTGCCGGAGCTTAGTTTACAACAATAAATATTGTGGAATGAAAATTAAATAAAATTTGTTTAATTATTTTTTATAACGATAAGTTAAATAGCAGCTTGTGTAGTTTCCTAACCTAGCAAACCAATTCCTCGAAATACAGATGGCGCTGCCACAAATGGATCCGCAGAGAATAAATTTATTACGCATTTGACATGCGGTAGAAAAGAAAAGGCTATGGCTACCAGTAATAATTGGCAGAATGCAAAATAGATTAAATAAATTGCTCTACGAGTAGCTAAGTAACGTGAGTAAGCCAGGGTTGCAATCTAATTTACTCAAAAGTCGGGTATTTTGTTTAAACAGTTTTATTTACACACGGAAAGTTACGTATACATGAAGTGAGTCTATATACATAGTGAGGTAAATGAGCAGAATAAAGTTCTTTATTTTCAGCGGGCATCCAGCAAATATACTGTAATGGGTCAAAAACAACCCTAATTTAAACCAATCACTTCACACACACAGATCGATTGTATCGTGTCGACGGCCAGCCATACGTACTCTTATTATTCGACAAGGACTAAGACCGATCAGGAGATCTAAGATATTCTTACCACAGACATTCACGCGACATCATTCAAATTTTTAACATACCGGGCACTCATAATCGATTATCAATTATTTTAGACCTTCAGTCAAAAACAGGCACTATTGTTACAGAAATTTACAAATTACTCACTTTGAAAATCAATAAGATTCATTTCAACAGCCCTTCTGGCCAAGCTTTATGTCATTGCCATCGGAAGCGTGTTAAAGGAATATTTCTTCTCAGACATGTTTAACATTTATCGATACCAGAATCTCGAAGCTCACAAATCACCAATCATGTATTGTAAATCCATTATTGTAAAAAAACTCTATAAAAAGCGAAATTTTCACATTTCTCATCAACCACCTTAGTGGTAGTGCACGTACGTGATATCTTTACGGAAAACAATTTTCAGAGCGATTGAGATGTCATTAACAGATCGTCAGCTAATCAAGAGAAAGTTTGTAATAGTATTTTATTCATATAATTCCTTTTAAATTAGAATTTTGCATTTTAAACACACCACTGACAGGTCTATAAAAACAGATTATTAATTTACGAAATTCGGCACACATACATCATTTTACCTGTAGAAAACGAATTTAATAATAAAAATCTTATTCAAAATGAATTTTCAAGATATTTCTTCTAATTTCCAAATTCACAACGCTGTTCTTTTGAGTTTTGAAAAGACGTGGAAATTTTCCACCAATCAGAGCATAGCATTTTGCAAAATTGAAGTCAATTTCCATAGTAACCAAGAATTCAATTAGCTTTTGGTCATTAATGCCCGGTAACATAAAGCGTGTGTAACCAAGTGATTAGTTAATCATTTGTTAGCACTAACAAATTGTTAACTAAAAGTTGAGTAACATAAACTTAACCATTTGTTAAATGTCGAGTAATTAGTTAACAACTGATTAATGGCTGTTGTAAACTAGTTAACTGTAAATTTACTAAAATTGATAGTTCAGTTTGGTTCCGATAGAGGGCCAACTTGAAACTTTGACGTTTCACCTAGAAAATTCAGTAATTGAGTTTTGCTTCTGGCTTATGTCAAGTTTGTTATAAAGATTATAACCAAAACGGATATATGGAATGATTAATCATCGTCCTCCAATGAAGAACTATTCGATATACTAGACAACATATATGATAGACGTCATAGACCACGACTGCTCAGAGAAGAATCATGAAAATATAAGAAAAGAAGGCAAATAAAACAATGATTTGGTCGTATTGATTATTCTTTTTCATAAAGTTGTATAATGTAAATAACTGCTCTTTCATTCTTAATCCAGTAGTACTATGACAATTAAATTCAGATGCAATTTCTGCTCATAGTTCGCTTTTTTTTTTGTTTAATAGATACTCCATCCGTTTTTTTTATTTTCAACTACTCCTTTATAATTTTCAATGATCGCTAACAATGCGTGTTTCTCTTGTACCGTAAAATTTCTGGCTCTTCTAACGGCATCCTGCATTTTCCTACTCATTATGATGCATAGTCTCAAATTTAGTGATAATGTTGTCAGAAATCAAATGTTGAAATTACACCTACCTAGCCTCAATAATTATAAAAATGTAATGTAATAATCACTAAACGTATATATTTTAAACTTACTGCTGCTATCTATTCCCAAATTAATTGAACAGTGATCAAATTAAATCAAAAATAAAAAATCTGTGAAAATGTAAATAGATTTCCGCCTTATGTTTACATGTTCGCCATCTATTGATGCAATCATTCACGGCAACTTTCGTTGGACATTCGGCACATTTCGTGCCTTTGGTACATTTAACAAATGTGTTAACTACCGAATAGCGATGGTAAGCAGGGGGCGCACTAAATACGATTTGTTATATATCAGCGTGGACGTCACGATTTGTGTGGCGTACAATCCACCACGCACGTCAAATGCTGGAATAAATCATGTGTTACCGCCATTGTTGTTTTTATGGTCATTTTGGTTCTGATAACGTATTGAGTGTTATCAAATCAAAAATTTTTGCGGCTTGAAAAGTTGTTTTACGAAGCCTTCTTTCTGCACCAAGTAAGTTAAAAAGTGAAATTGTTGTGATAAAGAGATTTACTGTACGATTGTTGCTTAGACATGAGAAGCCGTTCCTGTGGAGTAATGGTTGCACTAACATCTTCTAGACATCAGTTTCCTAATCCAGAAAGGATACGGAACGCTTCAATAATGGATCGACGCTTCTGGTAATGAGAAATTGCGAAGTGTGGATCTGCACATAATTTATCAAAATTATCGTATCTATCATATCATTTTGCTCAAGAAGAAGTTTTTTATGGAAAACAGCTATTCCATCATTATAGCCGACAAGATTACCACTGCCAACAGTAATTTTTCTTCTGTTCTGTAATGTAGTACGTCGATAAAAGTCAGATATCCACATGTCGACTTGGATTTTGCTTTTTCGCGACGTCTCAATTTCTGGTACTTATTTTCTAATCATATGTGGTTATGTAAAAGAATATACTTTTACTTTATAATTTATACAAATATACATATATAAGTTAAAGATGCTTTCTGTAAATGTTTCGATGAAAATATATGTGTAATTATAGAATGTGTGGTCGTTGTTATTCATATATAACATAAATGTATTAAAGAAGGCTGTGTTACCACTTTTGCGCAATTTTCAACATATGAATTTCCATATGTTGAAAATTGCGCAAAAATGGTAACACAGTCTTCCCTTTAATACTCTGAGGTAAATTTAAATAATTTTCAAGTAACCCGCCTAAATGTCCGTTAAGGCGGGGTACAAACCGCTAGATGGCGCGAGTAGCACAGTTACACGAATTTCTTAATAGTGACCCATCTATACCAACCACCTTATCTATGTGTTAATTAACAACTGATTTAACAATTGATCTATCTCCTAAACAAACCTTTATGTACTGATTTTAGCTGTTATCCATTGATTAACTTTGACAAATTGGTAACTATTGTTTATGTTACCGGGCATAAGCGGGTAATACGCGACGTTTACCGCCAATTTGAGTAAACTCTAACCTCACTTAATTTTTTTTAATAATTTCTAATTTTTTTATCCTGAAATAAGAGGAAAGCAGTTAAGTTTGATATTCACCAACCGATGATTAAAGTAAGAGTTCTTACGTCAACCTAGAGAAGAACTAAATCCCAAAATCCGGAAAGAATTTCCTGAATTTCATTTAACCAATCGACGCGATTCAATTCCCCGCCTGTCCAGACACGCGGGACCTAAAGAGTAAAAGTCAGTCCCGGTCCACATATAATTCAGAGCGACAGAACATCCATATTTCGATATCATCGATAAATTTCACCGACCGATATTTTATTCGAATCTGTCATTGTCAGCATCGAGAGTTAGGTCGATAAATTAGATGTTTATTTCATTTGTGAAATCGTTGATACAAATTTTAATTTTAACAAATATTTGAGTTTAAAAATATTTATCATTAATTTTTTTTTTTTTTTTTGAAACCATTTAACGCTTCCATTTAAATTAACTTCAACAAAGTGCCTAAAGAATTAGTGTAAATTCGGAAGCAGCGCCATCTACCGGAAAGTAGATTGAACTAGGAATTATAGAAATCGTCACAAAAAAAAATTAATATTTCCTTAATTTGATACTTTGAAATAGATCATACTTGTGAAATTTTCATTTCAAATAAAATTTACATTAACCATAACTTATTATGCATTCTTTACTTATTTAAATAATACATATGTTTCCTTTTATCCACTTATTTGTTTCCTACATTTTAATAAAATTTAATCTTATCTGTTATATTATTTTGAACTATTGTTTTGTTGTGTTGTTCAACCCACCTTCCCTAAATAAGGCGCACGAACCCAGCCAAGAACCTGAGATAAAAGATAAGTTAACAATTTACTTAAAAGAACATTTATTTAAATAATATTTATTCATTCCCACAAGGACAATAATACAATACATACATCAAAAGTACAGAAATGAAGCCCCATGTCTATTTCAGGATGAGTGCAGCAGTCAATCAGATCTTTCTGAATTGACTTAGTTCCTGCCTGGGTCAAAGCAATAAAAGAGATTCTGCAGTTATGGCTGTCCGGTTTGCGGTTTCGTTTATAAATTATCTGATGCCAAATTATAAAGCACGTGCGGGTAATACTAATCAAAATGTCTGTAGCTTCTGCCTCAAACCAATTAATATGTAGATATTTCTTTTGTCAGAATAGCTGAAATAATTTTACCCACAAATTCCAGCTCATGCCAAAGTAAGTGTGCAAAAATTTACAGGTTATGTATCCTTGTCAATCTCCACGCAGTTCTTTCCACGTGACAAATTAATAAGAACCAAGAAAGAGTCGATATAGCTATATCGGATATCGGTTCTGTTGGCGGTCAATCAAAGAAGGGATTATTAAGGCAGAAACCCACGCTTAGATACCATAAAATGAAAGCAAAAACAGCGTTCACATTTAAAACAGGTATGCTCAGAAAGCATGTTGAAATACATGTATTCATAAACTAGATATAAGTGATAAATTAAAAGAATGTGCCCGTGATTAAAATAAATTGATAAAAATTAAATTTAAATTATTAGTTATTTCTAAATGTGATTTAAGAAATTAAGCAATTTATTTTATATAAACGTTCTTCACAATCATTCTTTAAAGCCCCCTCTTCTGAAATTCTGAAAAGTCATTCCTGTGAGACACCTGTATAATTTCTAACTGACCGATTTAGATGTAAAAGGTAACGTGACAATCTTAAAACATCTCTATAGACACTTAATCCGGACATTTTGCCCTTATTAATATTTCAACACCTCCCTTACCTCTTATAGATTCCACCCTCACAAAATTAACAATTCAGTACCTCATTATATTCTGACCCTACGGCTATTATTATTAAATCATCCCTTCAAGTGTTGAGACCCGATGCCAGCCCTGCGTCGCTTCTCTTAAGAGGACAACCTTCTGTCTAGGTGTCTGTTTCCCATTGTTTGTCCCAGACTCTTTGTAGTCGTTACACTGACATTAACATGACAGACGAACGGGTCTCAAGTAGCGGCTCGCGTAGCCCTCCAGCGTCTCCGTCGCTAAAGATTACGGGTCGGAGTTGGCCTCGAGATACGTGCTCGAATTCTCAAGAAAACAGCTTGTGTTACAGACTGAGTATACATTCCATATTGTGAAATGTTAATATAAACTGCGAGAATAATCATTTGTATTGTAGAAGGGCTTTTTTTTCTAATAAGAGTGTATATGTTGTTAAAGAATAGAATAATTTAGTCATATTTTACGGTTATTATACTCATATTACCTCTTGCTTCCAATAGGGTGCTACAATGAAACTTCTCTAAAACGATCATAGTCTCGTCAAATGTATTTTTTTTTCGTAAAAATCGTAAAGGCTGCTCTCAACGTGATGTCATAACTAGAGACCGGATTATATTTTATTTTTTGCATATCTTTAATTATGGTCTATATGTAGACGTATTACACTAATTGAAATTAATTAGCGCTAATTAGTGATTGCATATATTACATATTTAGGCATTTCTATGTATATTTTTGCAAAAGTTGCATATATTGCATATTTAAGCTTTTTTCTTATCTTTTCTATTAGTAAAAATTCCTAGTAATTCCTAATGTAGATCGACAACCGACAATTCTCAGAACGATAAATCTTTTACATTGGTTTCTATAATACTTTTTTCTAAAAACTGCACGTGTTTAATTTCGCCTAGCAGAAGGGATGTGGTAAATACGTTTTATTATTATTAATTCCAAAATAAACTATTCATTCATTGAATATCTTTGAGCGAAACAGCATGTAATTGTGTTACGTTTTTAAATACTGTGCGTATATACATACAATGAGTATAGCGAACAAAATTTCTTTATGGATTAAGCCATATCCTGAACTGGTAAAGGATGGCGATAAAATATTTTTTCGAGCCTGCAGTAAATTGGTAAGTTTAATTTTACTAAAAGCTTTACAATTGTTTTTAAATTCTTTAACTTTTGATATAAAATGGCAATTGTTGTTATAGGTGTCTTCCGAGAGAAAATACCTGATTGATCAACACGCTAAAACTCCATCACATATTGGAAAATGTGAAAAACTAAAGCTATGCGCATGTGTGCGGCAATCTATACGTCAATGTGTAACATCAACTTCACGAAACTCAGAACAAGAAGAATATAATACGGATCTGTGAAACGCATTAATTTCGTCTAACATACCATTAGTAAGATTAAACAATGTTAATTTGAAATCATTTCTGCAAAAATATTGCAAACATAATATACCTGACGAAAGTACCTTACGAAAAAATTATGTCACATCTTGTTACCAGCAAACAATAGCAGAAATTCAACCATTGGTAGGGAATAATTTTATTTATATTATGGTAGATGAAAGTACGGATAAGTGTGGCCGTTATATTGCCCATTTGTTAATAGGAATTCTTCATGAAGATATTGTAGGTAAATCATATTTAATTTATTGTAAAGAACTTCAAAAAACAAATAATGTGACAATTGCCCAATTCGTTCAAGAAGGTTTATCAAATTTCTTTTCACCTGGAAGTGAAAAAATGTATGTGTGAAAAAAATTTACTAATGTTGTCCGACACTGCACCATACATGATAAAAACCGCGCAAATTTTTTTTTTTATAGTAACATTATTAATACCACTTGTTTAGCTCATGGATTCAATCGTGTAGCCGAAGATATTAGGAATCAATTCCCTTTGATTAATGATTTTAATTAGCAATGTCAAAAAAGTATTTTTAAAAGCACCTTTACGAATCCAATTTTATAAGGAGCGACTTCCCGGTGTTAAGTTGCCTCCTGAACCGATTGTTACGAGATAGGGTATATGGTTAGAGGCTGCAATTTTTTTTCATCGATAATTTTGATGGAATAAAAAATGTAATTCTTGAAATCACTACTGACTGCATTGCTCTAGAATTTGACTTTAATTTTAGTTTAGAATGTATTGCAAAGTCAAGAAGAGAAGAATCATGTGAAAATATTTTTAACTTAAAAGTATTTTCACGTAGTTCTTTAGGTGAGGTTTTGTTATTAAATTTTTCGTCGCAGTAGTCTAGCTGCAATAGATCGCGAGAAAAAGTTAATGTGGTCTGAAACACCCTGTATATTAAGAAAAATGAAAAAAAATTGTGACATCTCAACTTTAAAGATGATACATTTTGCTCACTTTCATTCGCATTTGAGCTACGGCTTACTCTTTTGGGGCTGAAATAAAAACTTAAAAACTGTCCTACTTTTACAAAAGAAAGCAGTACGGATTATCAATAATCTAAACTCTGCCCAAACTTGTCGAAATTCTTTTATAAGTCTGGCCATTCCAACTGTATTTAATCTTTATATATTGGAGTCAGTTTTGTATATAAATAAAAATCGCAGTAATTTTAGAACTAATGCCGAAACACATAATTACCCGAATTACGTTCGTGGCGATCTGGCCAAAACAAATAAATTTTATAATTCATACATCAGCATGGGAACACGGATCTATAACACGTTACCAACAGAAGCCAGGCAGGATTTATCGGCGCAACTTAAGGGGGCGTTTACAAACCTTTTTCGCGCCAACATAATGGCAGTATAACATGGGTTACTTTGTTCAAGTTATTTTCGCAACATAGGCGGTTTTTCTGGAAAGCAAGGGCATTTACACACTCTCCATGAATATGCGGAGCGAAACGATACATTTTCCATTGCATACATAAAATATATTGTTTAAAAACAGAAAGTGAAACATGCATGAATAGGCGATGTAGAAAATTAACAAAAAATTTGAGTATGGAGCTGTAAATGTAGACAAAATTGCATGGCTTGCTTCGGGAATTGTTGTAGAAATAAAATAAACATAAGAGTAGCTAATTAAACAATCTAATTATGATAAACAACTTGAAAAACAAAAATGGGATACACAGAAGAGAAGTTTACAGATATCTGCTACAACAGATATTACTTTAGTTTGGCATTCGTGACATAGATGGCACACCAAAAAGTATGCTTTTTTAATGTCATTAATTAGACATACTTCAGATATGTTTCTGTAGTGCAATTCTGTGACGGAATGTATTCTATTGTAGTAGCTTGTTCATTTCTTCTTATAAACTATGCAAAGGACATTAGATATTAGAGGAATTACTGTATAATATATTATTCAATGAAAATAGAAATTGGAGTTTTATTGCAAAAAAATTGCGGGGTTTTATTATTTTTTTTGTAATTTTGCAGTGGAAAAAAAACAATATTATGTAAAAAAGTTTATTTTAAAAATCTTACTATTTCATCTTGAATCTGAAAGAGTAAAATGTATATTTCACAGTGTAACAGTAAGGACATAATTGTTGGCACCTCTGATGTTTTGTAGACACGCTTTCGTGACCTACAAATACAAAGTGAACTTAGGGGCATCTTCTAGGGATAGGGAAATAAATAATCTTAAGTATTATATTATTATATATAACATAATAGGATATTATTTTATTAATGTGATGTTTGCTTTGACGATGAAATATTTAAAAGAATCATGACTAGTAGACTAGCTTTATAAGTTTCTACATAGACATAGAAGTTAACTGCATAATGTATTATAAATAAAACAAGAAAAAAGTTTTATTCACTGCTTTAATAATTTAATTTGTTTAATTATACCATTTTACTACTTCTAACAAAATTCTCCGTTCAAATCTTTTTAGGTTTCCAATATCCTAATTGATATGTAATACTTGTTGGTATAAAAAATTATGGAAAAACATTCATTGTTAAAATATATTGGCCTTGTCACATTTGTTTCTTAATAATCTATTAAAGCGTTTAAATTGCAAGTCTTTGGAATGTATTTTCAGAGTATTCGAGCAGTTTTCCATAAATTTGTCAATATAAATATCCTACTGTTTTATATTTCTCTGTCCACTGTAAGAGCACTATAATACAAAATGCAAAATAAATATATTTGATATAGAAAACATATGCAGAGAATTTACCACATTTTATTTATCAGAAAGAAAACAAAACTACATCTCGTTTTTTTAGAATTATTGAAGCATGTTTCCACAGCGCAAGGTATTGCTGTCTTTGAGCACTTTTTATTCATTGTAAGAACTTATTTTTGCACACTTTAGAGCAAATAAAAGCAAAACTGTATGCTACGATGAAACAATCTAATGTCTTTCACAATAACTATACACACCACACAGAAATACACACGAACTAGTTATCTAATAAACAGTATACAAAATTAAAAAGATAAAATAATCTGAATAAAACAAATTTCGTTTATTTATAAAACATAAACAATAACATTACGCTATCTTGAGAAGATTTTGTGCACAAAATATTCGATACCATGAAAGTCCGTCAACTGTAACTAGTATAATAATAACAATAAAATCACTAGTATCCCGGTATTTCAATTCAAATGCATAAGAGAAAGTGAATACGCTCGCCGCGATGTATTAGGCAAGCGCCCCAAACGTATAATCATAAATCATAATTGAAGGAATTTCCCAAGAATATGTTTACCAGATGTTTACGGTCGAAACACGCACCATCTCTTTTCAGAATTACCCATCACTTTCTAAATTGTCACTTTAAACTTTTTCCCAACAATAGTAAGCGAATGGTACTAGTAGCGCCATCTCATGTTCAATATATTCGACAGAGAGTTGCATTAGAGTGATTTAGTTCGTGTTACAAAAATAGAGGGATGTGTCCGCCCACTTAAGCTCCGTCTTAAAACATTTCTTAGATGCCATGCTTTTTATAACATAGAAGAGTTTTTTGATTTGTGTGCAGGCTGCGTATGTTGATTACTTATATGGGCTGTAATTTATTAAAAATATATGTATGGTGTGTAGTGTTCGATATTTGTTTGTAAGGCAAGGTTGGGTTTACGGAAATACACTTACCTTCGTCTTTTTACATCTGGATGCATGTTGTTATTCTAAATACTTCTTTTAAAACCCAATATGTGCAATACAATTGAATTATTAAGCTATAGAAACATACGTTGAAATGTATCTGCCGGTTAAATTCAATTTTGTTTTGTTTCCTTTTATAAATTTTACGAATTCTTATGTATCATGCATCATCATTATCGTATTATCATTGCCTTTTGAATTGCTACATATATGTTGTATGATGTGTGTATGTCTGTAGTATTCGACACCGCTGGTATAAGAATAAATAAATACTAAAAAATGTAATATTTATATTGCCTGGATTCTATAAATTTATTCATACATCGTCTTTTACTTCGTCTCAAAAGTTAATACCGCCATGTTTGCATTTTATCCCTTATTTATCAAACAATTTTCGTTAATCGCCTTTCACAATATCGTCAACTCACTGCTCATTTAGAAGGCAAGCGTGTTTACGTTTTCAACCCAAAATATACAATATACACATATACCCTATCATTTTGTTTTCTTAGTTCCTATCTTTTGTTTGTCCATTTTGTCCAGACCAATTTGAGCAAAGCGTCAGCTAATATGTAGTTGAAGCTAATAAGGGTTAAAGGTCAGAGGACAAGTGAGGAGACCAAAGCCGTTGGAGGGGGAACACAAGGCGATATATGAATTCCCGGCTTAATTTGATTTTAATTGGCGACCACTGGGAAAACAGAAAGTTCCTAAAGCCGCTTTGTGAGTCCTGGAGCCGACATGGGATTGTAAGATTATTACTTTTAATGTGAAATTAATTTGGATTAGTTTTCAAATTAAGGGAATATGTACTAACCGGTATAAACGTTGGAATAAACAAAACTTTTCTTTTGTTGTTTCCTATAGGAGGTATATAGGGTATATTTTTGTGTGAATAGAGTCAACACATTTAATCGGGAAATAAAAGAGATTAAATGATATGATATCCAAAAACGTTGTTTGAAGCAGTTAATCAAAATTTAATTTTGATAACATGTGCAAATTTTTGTTTTTAAATGTATTTAAAAGATAATGAAATCATTTTCTTTTAATGGAAAACTTTTTTCTTTAAATAGTTTTATATATTTCACTTCCGTGTCTAATAGCTCAACGTACTGACGTCAAATGTATGAATTTGGTTGACACTTAAATAGTCTTGTCGGATTCTTATGTGATTGACTGAACTAAGACTAAAAAGTAGACTTTCAGTTTGATACTTGTTGTTGTATGGAGTTACAGTGGAGACAAATAAACAAATTTTACAAATATCTTCATTCTAAAATGCATAATAACCATGCTACCGGCTCTAACGAGCCAAAAAACCCCAAAGGTATGCTTTGTAATAATAACATAAGAATAAATAAATCGATTGATTATAATCGTCAATAAATTTTTAATCTCAAGGTCGTTAAAGGATTCGAAATAACGATATCTGAATAGAATCACTTACCTTGACTGCATTCAAATTGTAACTTATTTTGACGCCCTTCAAATTGTGACATTTCGACAGTGTTACCACTGTGTAAACTGTACAAATTCCTGTTTATTTGCTTGGACGGGGTAAGTATTTGCCGCCAAATCAAATGATGGTTATTTATCACTTAATAAGTTTTTGAAAAAGTTATTTTTGCAATTAGTGCCGTAACCATACCATTTATTCCACTAGTGCCGTAATAGGGTCTATTACAGCACTAGTTGCGTAATAGAAATGGAACATTTAAGCAGATTTATTTTAAGTTGGTCACATTGCAACAGAAATGGAGATGTCAATATGGCATTTTGTAAGCAAGTTTGAGGTTATTATATTAAAATTCATTGTAAGTTTTGATATTTTTAATTAATCTTTGAAATAGTACAACTATTATAAACATTTATATTAACGTTTGAATTATCTTTCGAAGTGATAGTGATACCGTGTGCAGTAGAAACATTCTGTTGAAAATTCGTTCTCTGCGATAGTGATATTGCTTCTGTTGGAGTACTCAAACTGTGAACCATTCCCAGAAGTTCCAGGTAGATTCACATTATTTCCTGTGCAAACATATTTCCAACATCAATTTCTTTTTCATAGAAGAGGCAACGTAACCTTCAGCAACAGCCGTGCTTTTCCAGCCACCTAATCGTTTTATAGTTAAAATATCACCTCCAGTATTTGCTATATGTGTCGCACTGGATCTTCTAAAACAATGTCCTGTATAAAGATGAGGATCTGGTAAATGAAGAAAACTGGCAATTTGTTTAGGAACATTTCCCATGGTGTTAATACCGATAGGGCTATTAATTAAGCAGCCGTGACGATAGGTTAGAAAAAAACGTTTGTGAGTAACTGTTTTAGGCCGCAGATTATTATATTTTTTTATAAGTTCGTTGCAGTTTACATCAGTCACTGGGAACATTCTGGGTACATTGTTTTTTGTTTTAGGTATGTTGACTATAATGGAATCGGAATTGTATTGAAGATCTTCCACACATATATTAATTAATTCTTCTCGCCTACAGGCTCCATTATATCCTATTATCAAAATAACCTAGAATATAAAGAATTTACAAAAAAGTAACGAAATAAAATCAACACTAACCTTTATAGCTAAGTATATTTTATCATCGGCTTGTTTCAAAAATCTATGAATATGTTCTTCTTCTAAAATTTTAGATTTTTTTGTTTGCTAACCTTTAGATAGCCGTTTTAATAATGCTTGAAGTTTCATATATTTGATATATCCACTTTCTATGTACATTTAAAACACGATCTTAACATCGAATAAATCGACCATAATGATGACGATTTATAATCTTTACGTAGCATTTCAAAATAAGCAAGTAAGACGTTCTCAGAAATATGAAGAATTTCCTTCTCTTTGCACCATTTTTCAAAATTTTTGTATCGCTTTTGATACATAGTGTACGATTTCTCCGGAAGTAAATTATTAATGGTTTTTTCAGCAATTTGCCGTATTTCAGGCGGAGTGCATGAAAAAGTTGTAGAACTCATATTAAATATTATAATATAGTTACTTTAGTAATATAATATATAACAAATTTCAAAAATGTGTCAATTTTAAATTAACTTGTCAATTTAAATCTTGTGCCAAACCAAGGTGACAACTGGTGACAACCGCCACAAAATTACCCTAGATTATCAAATTTTTCTCGTTTTGCTTTTACAAAAAGAGAAATTTTAAAACTAATTGCAAAAAATAGCATAAAAGACACGTTTCATTTGACATTAAAGCACTGAATTCGTACTTTGAAACGTCAAAATGAAACTTGACTTTTAATATACTATTATGCTATGCATTATACATACATCATCAATTTGGCTAAGCTTTTGGAAAGAAATGTAAAGTAAGTAAACAATATTTTCGAATTTTATAATCATTTTTATACCAAATATTTCTTTATACATGTCTAGCCATTTATATTGTGACGATGTTCTAAGGCACGAAACTTTTTTTTAATAAAGAGATTGTGGTAAGATATCTGTGTATGTATATTCTTATTTAAATTATTTACAATCGCGTTTTGAATTATTTAGAAGACAAGATATTTTAACACAATAATATTAACAACATTTGAGGTGTATCAAGAGAGAATAGGCATTCTCTAATGCGTATTAGCAAACTATATTTGTATCTAAATATACCGGGTGTCCACACTTAAGTGTGCATTATTGATAACTCTGTTATCTTTGGAGGTACAGATTCGGTCAAATGGACAAAGTAGTAGTATTTTTTATGGCGGTTACAATTGTGAAAACAGAAAAACAATTGAGCGTCGCGTTCTCTAAATATTCGTCCAAAATTATTTTTTTTTAACGGAACGCCCTGTATATTTTTTTGCAATTTAAAAGAAAATTCCAAACTGAACAAAAAAGTCTTAGTTCACTATTATAAAAAAATATCAAATAAAATAGTTATTGAGAAATCTTTATCTTTGTTTTGTTTGCATGAAATCGATATACCCATGGAAAATTAAAGCGTCACGTTGTTTAGTAGCTGTTCAAATTATTCATATTTGTTGTTGTTAAAGTTATTGTGCGGAAAAAGTACTGTTTTTACAATTTTTTCAACCGTAACAATGGCATTTACTCATTTGGAAAAGTGTGATATGTTTGAGTTGTACTTGCTGTTTAACAAAAATTCAGATAGAGCGCTAGAACGTTACATTCAGCAATTTCCTGACCGATGTACCAGACCGTCGCTATTTTTTAAAACTTTATCGAAGATTAAGAAGCAACGAAACAATTTTTATGAAGAAGAGAAAAAAAAAATGATTTTATATTATCACAAGAGATAGAAATAAATGTGTTGGCATATTTTCAGGTACATCCAAATAATTCTGTAAGGGATTTGTCCAGAGAATCAGGTATTTCTCGTAGCACGATACATAAAATTCTGAAAAAATATAAATATGTTCCCTTTAAATATCAGCCTGTTCAAACTCTACTTTTGGACGATTATCAAAGACGATTAACTTTTGCTCAATGGTTTATCAATGCTTTTGAAGAAAATCACAATTTCTTTAGACACATTTTATGAAGTGATGAATCTAACTTTTCTAATCGCGGGATGTTCAATAAAAGAAATAATCATTACTGGAGTCGTGAAAACCCATTTGTTGTTTATCCTTGTAATCCCCAACACCGATTTAGTTTAAAAGTTTGGTATGGTATAACCGGATCCCGAATTGTTGGGCCATTTTTCTATCGGGGTTCTTTAACAGGAGAAAGATATGTGGTATTATTGACAGAAATTTTAGAAAATTTTCTGGATGAATTAAATTTGGTGGACAGACAAATTATTTACTTTCAACAAGATGGAGCCCCCGCACATAATCATAATCACATAATCACAAGTGAGTTATTAGAAACATTATTTGGAAATAGATGGATTGGCACAAATGGTCCTATTCAGTGCCCCGCGCGTTCACCTGACATGACGCCATTAGATTTCTTCTTGTGGGGAGCAGTAAAAAATCAAGTGTACAAACATAGATATACAACAGTGGATGAGCTTCAGGAAAGAATTTCCAACATCATTGACGACATCAACGGTAGGACAATTTTGGGAGCTACTCGTAATGTTCACAGAAGATTGATAAAATGTATTGAAATGGAAAGAGGTGTCTTTGAACATTTAATTTGAGTAATTTTCTTGACTATTTTTGTATTTATTTTTATTTGTTTATTAAATTAAACGCTTTAATGAATGTGACGCTTTAATTTTCCATGAGTATATCGATATCATGCAAACAAAACAAAAGATAAAGATTTCTCAATAACTATTTTATTTGATATTTTTTTATAATAGTGTACTAAGACTTTTTTGTTCAGTTTGGAATTTTCTTTTAAATTGCAAAAAAATATACAGGGCGTTCCGTTAAAAAAAAATAATTTTGGACGAATAGCTAGAGAACGCGACGCTCAATTGTTTTTCTGTTTTCACAATTGTAACCGCCATAAAAAATACTACTACTTTGTCCATTTGACCGATTCTGTACCTCCAAAGATAACAAAGTTATCAATAGTGCACACTTAAGTGTGGACACCCGGTATATGTGCTTTAAAAATACGGACTTTAATGATTATTGGCATTATTGCCTCTGAAAACGGCGAAATGTTCGATAAATGACGGACACAGATATGAATGTTGAATATACCTAGTTATATGTCATAATGTAAAATTTGTTACCGTTCTAAAACATCCATTTAAAAACCTCTCTTTAAAACTGGTTTTAGGAAAAAAAAATCGGTTAACTAGCAAGTACAATGTGGCTTTACGGGATGTGGGTAGGCTATCGAATAAAACTACAAGATTAAAACTTCGAAATAATCATTTTATTTCCTCATATTTTCATAATCTCTTTAGTAATAAAAAACAATGTATGTATTTATATCTAAACCTACTACGATTTTCTTTTATTCTTAATTTCTTATTATTTCTTTTTTGCTTTTAATATTTTCCGAGTGCAAACTTCGACGAGCGATAGCTCAATCACCGTAAAAGAACTTAATCTTTTTTTTTTCTCCGTTAATCAATTATAAATCCTAACTGCGTGTACGTAATTTCTGTTTTTTATTCTATTTTTTTTTCGATTAAATGGATTTGTATTAAAGGGTGATTTCTTTTTAACAACAAATATAACGCCAGAAAAGCATCACTCTGTGACGTTCAAGTAAAGTGGTTTATATTTATTGTTTTACATGTACAATGTTACGATTTTATTAATTTATATACATATACCTTTATTCCTGAAAACTAGCACGTGTTTTTATCCTTTATGTTAAAGTATAAAATTCATCATACGCTTTTGTTTAAGACAGTTCCGAAAAGTTTTTGTAAATATTGGTGGGTAGTTCCTTGCATGTAATTCAACTTTAAGTTGTTTTTTTTTTTTTGGTGAAGTTATCTGTGCCGAACCGTCAGTACCAAGTTTCACCTTTAGTTGGGAAAGTTTGGCTATCGAAATTACACGAAAAATTGACAAAAAATTTTAGTGGTGTGGTTTATTGGTAAAGATGTAGAATTTTATTACATTTTTTTTTGAGAGCAGCATCTGTCGCATTAAGACCAATGTAGTGTGATCTACAAAAATTGGCAGTATTATCATAAGCGTCTCTGATAAGTAAAAATTAAGAATACATATATCATGAATAAGCCCGTATTATTGAAAATAGAAAATGAGAATATTGAAAACGTCAACGGAGAATTGCACTATCTCGCAAGACTCGACTAACACTGATACTAGACACACGAATCGGAGAAAATGATTTTACTGCCTTTAAGATAATTTTAATTAAATTACTACGTGGATGAAATCCAATCATGTCGTTGATTTAAATCGCTGCGCAATAAGATGGAGAAGAAGATATTTTTTCTAGTTGTGCTATCCATTTTTCCTACGTTTCTTTTTAATGTATGTACTTGTACACTACTTCTTAATGAATTGTTTGAAAAAATTTGTTATCTTCGATTTACATTACGTTTTTATAGAATGGTTTACAAAACAAGATTACATTAGATACAAGATTTATTTATTACTGACTAGTTTTCTTGACACCTACTCTGATGTGGATGGGTGTCTGAATGCATTTTACAGTAAATTGCATTATTTGTTTGATTTATATGTTCCCACAAAAAACGCAACTTGAATAATGTATATCCTCCGTGGTTTACTGAAGCTATAAAAAGCAAATTTAAATTAAAGCAATATTATCATCGCAAATGGAAAACTACTGGGAATAAGTATTATAAGATGGAATTTTCAAGAGTCCGTAAAGCGGTGAAGCGGGAGATATCTCAGTCGTTTGAGCACTGCAACGAGGAAATACAGCAGAAAATCGTCACTGACCCTTCTCAGTTTTGGCACTTTGTGAGTTTGAAGAAGAGAACATCAAGAATTCCTGCCAAACTACACGATGCATATCAAGAATACACTGATCCACAATCTGTTGTTAGTGTCTGTAATAGATGCTGATATTCTCGATGCCATAAAAAGATTGAAAGGCAAGCCAACTGTTGGAAATGATAATATTCCTGCTTATATCGTGAAGGATTGTGCCAACGTGTTTGTCGGACCGTTGAACAGAATTTTTAACTTGTCCCTAACAACCTGCAAGTTTCCACAGGCTTGGAAGGTTTCTGTGATCTGTCCAGTATTAAAAAAAAAAGGCTAGTAATATCTCCAACTATAGGCCAATTACAATTATTTGTATTTTTGCATACTGTCTATGGTGGCATTTTCAGCGAATTTATCCTACGAGAAAAAAGTACCGGCAATAATCGAACGTATTTGGTACGAGTGACTGCTATAAGGATATCTAGCAATCTTTTAAATAGTGGGTAATGCGATATCAGGAATTTAACCTAAAATAACAAGTGGCAAATGGATGCATTTTGTTGTCATGTTTGTTCTACTTTTAAAATGTATTATAAATGGAGCTGCAGACATTATTTTCCTTATGTTAAACATTTACCCGAAAAATAAATCAAATTTTCAAATTGTAAGGTTTACAATTACAAAATTGCCTATCAAAACAACAGCAAACTACAAAACTAAATATATACAAAATAAAAATCTGAATTTAATAGTTATTTGTATCACTAGGCCAGAAACTACAGTTTTGCGAGTATGAGTACGGTTTGTGTACGAATACTCGCAAAAGAGTTTCTGGCCGGGTGATACACTATATTTTGTGGGCCGACAAACCTTAATTTTGAATTGAAAATAGAAAAGAAATTTTTAACACTAGGGGAGTTGACAGTACAAGTTGGCACACATGTTACATACCTTAGTATTTTGACGTTTCCGAGAATAAATCTTCTTCTGCAATTTTCTTTCTAGTTTAATATCTATTTATCAATAATAAGTGCAATGAAGACACCAGTTCATCTTAGCATGGTTGAACAGTAGCTTAATGACAATTTATTACACGTCTGTCATGTGGAATCTAGTGTGGCCAACCTTTAGTGACATTTTCGCCTGCCTAGGCAGCAAAACTACCGTTTTGACGGTTTGAAGTACTGCAAAATGAATGTTTCTGGACGGAGGCGCAAAAAAATAAAACATCACACATAGTTTATAAAATAGACTGTCAAAATTGTAATGGTGTATATATTGGCAAAACCGTGCAACATTCAGAGAATAGAAAACTTAGACAGTAGCACTGAAAGCAGAGCCTTTGATACGAAGTTAGACAGGACCTTCGAATCTAAATTAGACAGAACCTTAGCACATTCTGAATTAGGGATGTACAGTGGTAAAGGAATGGATCGTTTCAGCGCCGCCATTTCATCGGCGCCGTTTCATCACCGCCGATTCAGCGCCAGGTCATTTCAGCGCCGGCCGATTCAGCGCTGCATTATTGGATGGTTAAACTATAGATAATTTAATCATTCATTCTTATGAAAAATTTTTGTATCACGTGAATTTGGTTGCTTGGGACGTTTCGATGCGGCCGTTTTGACGCCGCGCCACATGCAATACCGGTTGAATTTGATTTGAACATATGATACACACATTTTTAAAATGTTTGAAATTTTATTTTAACATTGGAAGGAGGAGTGTGGGGGCGGAGGATAATTCTTTTAATATTTATTTCTTTTGTTTAAACATCGGGAGAGGAGGCATTAAAAATGTTTCACATCAAACAATAATTTATGGGTTGAATAAATAGAATGGTTGTGTTGTTTATATACATGTATTCCACGTAAATGGTTCATTAAAAAGTTTATTATTTATTAAAAGCCTATTATTTACTTATATTTGAGATTTTTGCACCATTATCTGTTCGATTGGAACTATAAACGTGAAATACTTTAAACAAAATATCACTTCTGGTTGACCGGAAATTCGTCAAGTTGTTCAGCGCGACAACATACGAAAAATTAACTACTTAAGTAGTTTCCCACGCTGCTGGTCACCATCCCTCATCCTCGCCACGGGAGCTACTATCTCGGGCTAACGGTGTTGAGGGCCTCTAGCATTTTGAATATTGCGGTCGCGTTTATAGGGTCAACTTAGACATTTTTCTTCAGCAATTATTTTAATTCCATTTTGAATTTGTTGTACGGATATTCTCTTATGTACTTGGGTATTTTGTTGTACATGTCTATTGCTGTTGTTGTTAGTGTCTGACTATACTTATGGTAGCTATATTTTTCACTTCTCAAGTGCGATATTCTACGAGTTCTATAATTGTGTATTTCTCTATTGGTTTGTTATTTTAAATTAATTCTGATCTCATTATTTCTTATTTTGTGTAAAAATAATATATTATTTAAGTTTATTATTTTTTGTATGTTGAATTCCTTTGTCTTTTCGTAAATAGACGTTGTTGGCGTCTCTATAATGTAACTTGTATATTACTTTTAGCACTTTATTTTGCTGTCTTTGTATCTTGGATAGGTTCTTTTTTGACGTATTTCCCCAAATGCTTATTAGATAACTATTTTTGGCGGTAAATAGAGCATGATATAGTGGTTTTTTATAAGCGAACAGTATTATGTGCTTAATTTTATTCAAAGCTGCAATAGTTTTCGTATTTTGTTCAATCAATTTCTGTATATGTTTATCCCATTTCATAGTGTTTTGTAGTTGTAATCCTAAGTATGTTGTTTCAGTCACCTCTTTTATTTCTGAGTATTTATTTCTATATTTACTTCCTGCTTGTCTTTTTTATTGCTATATATCATATACACAGTTTTTGTTTCATTGATGGTAAGTAAATTATTGAAACACTATTCTTCCAAAATGTTAATATCTTTTTTGATCTTAGTTTCCATATTTTTGGTATTGTGTCCAGAATAAAGTATGCAGGTGTCATCTGCGTATGCGTATAGCTTTCCGTGGAAAGGTTGTTCAAAAAGATCGTTCACGTATAGTGTATAGAGGACTGGTGGTAGATTTCCTCCTTGTGGTAATCCAAAATCGGCAGACATCGAATCACTCACGCAGTTGTTTACTTTTGTCATTTGTTGCCTGTTGAAAATATAAGACTGTATGATGTTCAATTCCTTTTCTTCAAAACCGTAATGCTGGAGTTTTTCTATTATTTTTTTTGACACAGTATCAAAAGCCTTCTTCATATCAATATACACTGCTATTACTGTTTTTTTATGATCTAGTTCTTTTTGGATACTGCTTGTTAGGTCGTACGCCGCAGATATTGTACTTGATTTTGGTTGAAATGCCTATTGACCGTAATTTATTATGTCATTTTCTGTTACGTGTTTCATTATTTGTTGGTGAATTATTTTTTCTAGTACCTTATTTATTGTCGATAGCAAAAATATGGGCCTATAATTTTCTGGGTTACTGTCATCATTCTTTTTATGTATGGGTATTATTATTGTTTTCTTTAAGTGATCTGGGTAGGTACCTTCGTGCAGTGTTTTATTAATCAGTATGCTTAAGATGGGTGCAAGTTCCTTCACATTTTGTTTTATTATACCGTTCATGATTTTATCAAAACCGGGTGCTTTATTATTTTTCAAAGTTTTTATTGTTTTTATAATTTCTTCTTCTGTGGTGTCTTGGAACGTGATTGGTGGTATTTTCTCTCTTGTAATGGTGGTTTGGGGTACGTTGTTGTGATTTCCTAGTTGTTTAAGGGCTAATTTTTTTCCAATTGTAGCGAAATATTTGTTGATTTCGTTTGCTATTTCTTTGGTCTGTGTTGTAATTGTTCCATCTTCTCTCGTTATTCTTTGGATTATTAAATGGATGTCAAAATAGGATGATACAAGTTTTTATTCATTTTTGAATTCTACGCCCATAAATACGTCAGTATTCATTGGTTATTCCTATAGCTATCTGTTACCGTTTTTGAGTTATTTAAGTTTTTCTTTTTTTTCTAGTCATAATCATTGCATCATTGAGAAATGAATATCTCGGTTAATACTGCAAGTAGAGACTCCAAATTTGCTCTGTTTGGAATGTCTGTAACTCTAACAAACGGTACATACACTTTACATTCTAGCATACAAGGTGTTCAAAACTGAGGAACAAAGTGACATATTTTCAAATGCAGAAATCTCTTTTTTTTTTAAATAGAACACCCTGCATTCTAATTCGAAATTAGGAAGTAAATATCATCCCCTATCACTTTATAATCATCCTTTATCATATTCATGTCAGCATCCCCTATACCTATCTTTAATAGATTTTGAGATATGAGCGACTATTTGTTAAACACACTAACTAACCCTATCTTTAAATGTTTGTAGCTAACTGGAACGGGATTAATGTCAAATTCATGTATTATTCTTTGAATAACCATACAAGAATGTCGCTGTTCGGATAATTATTTCTATTAATATTGCGTTGGACAAAAGTGTAATTATGATAATATACATAAACATTTATGGTTAGTCAATGAATTTGACATTAATCTCATTCAGAGCCAGCTACAAACATTTAAAGATAACGATAGTATGTTTAATAAAAAGTCGCTCACATCTCAAAGTCTATTAAAGATAGGTATAGGGTATGCTTATATAAAGTGATAGGGGATGATATTTACTTCCTAATTTCGAATTAAAATACAGAATGTTCTATTTAAAAAAAAAATGAGTTTTCTGCATTTGAAAATATGTCACTTTGTTCCTTAGTTTTGAACAGCCTGTATGTTAGAATGTAAAGTGTACGTACTGTTTCTTAGAGTTATATCTACATTCATAACATAGCAAATTTGGAGTCTCTACTTGCAGTATTAACCGAGATATTAATTTCTCAATGATGTAATGATTACGATTAAAAACAAGAAAAACTTAACTCAAAAAACGGCAACATGTAGCTATAGGAATAGCTAATGAAAACTGACGCATTTGTGGTCGTAGACTCCAAAAATGAACAAAAAATTAGATTATTCTGTTTAAAATAACGAAGTTGACGTCTATTTCCCGTCAACTGGAAATGATATTTTGGTTAAAGTATTTCACATTTAGAGTTCCAATCGAACAGATAATGGTGCGAAAATCTCAAATACAAGTAAATAATAGAACATAATAAACTTTTAATAAACCACTTAGGGGAGGGTGGGGCAAGATAGGGCCACGAGGCATGATGGTGACATTGTCTTATCTACAAAACGGCAGTAAGTATCTATCAAATAATAGCAGTCCTAATATTGACAAGTGCTGTTTTACGTTTGTTGTAATGTAGGAAACTTTACTAGTCGTAACAACAAAGTTATTGCTGTTTGTGCGTGAACTTTGCAATTTCCAGAATTTCGTTATTATTTTAACGGTGAGTTCAACGGCTAGTATCGGAAACATAAGTAAATTATTTACAACTACACTTTTTTGTGCTTATTAATTGCCATGTATTGCACGTATTTTCTATAGTGTGTTATTTGTTTATTTCAAATATTTAATATGTTATTATAACATAACCAGAAAATGTCTCAAAGAGGCAAGATGGGGCTATTGGTATGGGGCAACATAGGGACATCATTATCTCACTCTTCAGTCTGGTCCGTTATGCCTGGATATGCCATTATGCTTTCTCGAAGACATAATGCCTATTTCTCATCTTAGGAATAAAGTACAGGTTCCATCAAAGCGTAACAAGGGAAAGACAACAATCCTTACAAGCACTACGTATAAAAATCTGCTACAAGAAAATGGAAGAGTCTGAAGAATCCCTAAGGCAACTAGAAGTGCTGAGGGAGAGTTAAAGGAAAAAAAATGACAAAGAAAAAAACAGAAGACATCAAGAAGCCGAATTTTGTAAGGAAAGCAAAGAGATAGATTTTTAGAAAACGTCAAGGAAATAATCAAGTTCTTCTGTTGAGGAAGATGACGCTCAATGTTAGTATTGTAAGGGGAAGTATTGATACAATGCCATGGATGGCGAGGCTATGCGAATAACGTGGATGAGTTCGTCTTCTATTGTCTCAATTGTGAAAATTAAGTTTAATATTCTTATCGTTATTGTATTTGTTTTATTTTAAGTAGTTCCGCTCTAAAGAGTTTAAGCTTTGTTCCTGCATGTTTTTAAGAATATTTTAAGAATCTATTTTTTTTTTACCTATTACCAAGATTTATGGTACGACCCATTCTTAACTAGAACCCCATCTTGCCCCCATGGTGGGGCAAGATGGTGTATTTACACATTTCTTTTCAAAATTTTCTTACAACTTCAAGAGTACCCATCGAAAAATTTTAAATTCGTCCATTAGCAGATAAATGTTTAAAGATTACAACAGGCGTACTTAGAACCTTGTATATCAATTTGCAATCCTGATGCAGTGTTCTAAAGCTTAATGTTCCCATCTTGCCCCACCTTCCCCTACGTGGAATAGCCTGTATACAACCCAAAAAGTTTGTTAAATGAACGCATTTTGCGTTGATTAAACACAACTTTTTTCCCAGTGTACTTTTCAACATCTATCGTTTCAACGAATATTTCATTGATTTAACAATATCTTTTCCTCCGCGTAAAATTAAGAAGATACCGAGAATAATACCATAATGCACTCCATTTAGCGCTGCTTTGAATTGTGCAATGGCATCATTATAGTACCGAAGCAATGGAAAAATATACGTAAAGATACAGTCGTTAAGGCAGCGTAAACGAGTTTACATGTCAAACTTAATAGCGCAACTTGTTAACACATCCACAGAAATACAACAATTCGCCTCTGGGAGCGAATGAAGCGAATTTCCCCGCGAATCCACCGCCATAAATTAGCTGCTCGTTCACCTGGATCCGGAACAACAATAACCGCGACCTCCCCGAATACGACGAAATTAATATCGCAATATAATCGCGAGGAAATGCGAATGCACGCGGCCCATTTATTCCCCGATACGACGTAGAGAGTGCCGCAGACAAAAACTTTCCCAATTTCGCCTCCTCTTTCTGGAAAGACGGGGCGAAATAACAAGAAGAAGAACAACGGCACACAAACAACAACAACAAGTTATCTTAATTCCTTTGCCGCTGATTAAATCGTTCCCATTTCCTCAGTTGGCCTCAGTTCTGGAAGCGGGCGAAGGATCGAGGATGGCGCAAAATGAATTATTCGCGATTTTTTTTTTATCTCCACAAGCCAGGGGAGAAGTTCCGTCTCGCAATATTTTACGATTAATTGCCAATTTAGCACGCCGCCCCGTGACGCTCTTATTTCTCGCTGGCTGTCCAATGGGGTTTAAGGAGATAAACAAGTGTGCGAAGAGGGAGAGAAAATGTTCATCAATTGTTTCTTTTTTTTTTCTATCTTGTTCTTTTTCGGGCGCTCTCAGCGTTGATTAAGTAGGAAGGATTTGAAGCTTTATTGCAATGAATATGAATTCATTAGATTGAAAATGCAATATTTTTGATCGGCGCTATGCAGTTTAGGGCATTAATTAATTATTTATTGTTAATCAACTTTTGCAGGTGGGCAATTATTTTATTTATTGATACTGCGAAGCGTTGCCTCCATGCGAGTTCTGGTTCACTTGTCAATTGCAAAGTATATCATGGCATTTAGCATGATACAAGAAAATAAGGTATGCTCATCTGAAAACCAAAACTCTTTTTTTTTCGCGCATGGCCCTCAGACACGTCGGCTGTCGCCATTGTTGTTGATGTATTTACCAAATTACTAGGAAAGTTTTGTTGCTTCTGGTCTAAGAGTTTTGCATTAATTTCCAGGGCTCTCTCACAACAGGTAAGTGTGCATGCATTATTGAAACATCAACATGATCATCATATAGAACTAAATCTAACAATCTTCCACCATTGTTAAGAACGTGATTATGTTGTTGCAGGCCAAGAACGTTACAAAAATTCAGAAAGATTGAAGTTTTTGTATACAAGAGAACGATTCAAATATAAAGTTCGGTAAATTGAAATCTCCCAATAATAATATTTACGTGCTGTTCATCTCAATTCTACCTAATATATTACTAGCGGGTCATGATTGTAAGAAGAGCTAAAGAAGTGTAGAACATGTTCAGTTAAAGCAAAGGTTGCAATTATTAATGCTTTATTTGCTTCATTGCACTAAAATAAGCAAACATGAAATGTTACTCTAAAGGCAAAAAATACTTTACATCAACAAAATCACTCATCACAAAGCAATAACGATTTTGCATTGAATTGAAAATTACATTTAAAAATGTGAATTATTTAATTTTGTTTCAATGCAAATTTGATTAAAGGAAATGGCAAAAAAAACAGTTTTATTGATTTTAATAGGATAGATTTAAAAAAAATGGAAGTTAATTTTCTTTACAGTGGTGATATCTATTAAATTATTGGATTAGTAGTACTGTTTGGCCCTCAAATACGTCACACCTAGATGCGCAAGAGCATACCTTATTTTCTAGTATCATGGCATTTAGAATATAAATATGACCGGGAGAGCTAGAATCCGTTGCAATAGAGAATGGTACATGCGCATTGAACGAATATTAGTAGCCGATGCCTCGTTGCTAGGTAACAGACAGTGGTAGCCGGCAGCGGGGCGTAATTGACGTCAGGCTTCGCGCAGCTTTTAGTGACGACATGTACCATTCTCTATTCCAACGGACTCTACTTCTGCAAACGTGGTTGATAGTGATGGGTAGTTTAGCGCGAATTCCGGGTTTTTTGTAAGAAAAAGATTTATTTACGCTCAATTTGCGTATTTGAACTGCAAGTGTTCTTCCCTTAAACCAGTATGTTTATCTAATTCTTATCGCCCTAGTCGGCTAACTTTGCGAGCCATCAATTATTTCTACGGGCTATAACAGCAGACATCCGCTGTTTGTACGAAGAACCATCAAAAAAAATTACATCTTAGAATTAGAAATTTTATGCGTTGATATACCGGGTGAGTCAATAGTCCAATATTGGTCGATATTAACTTTAACGTTCTCCTTCACCCAAAACATACACCATATCAACAAGCTCTACGGGATTGAAATTCATTTTAATGAACACTAAATAAAGCAAATTCTATTAACACAGCGTGTTTGACAGTTTGGTAATGTCATCAAAATAGTTTCACCGCCTACCTTTTATGAATAAATGTTATTTGTGGGACAATTTCTAAAAATGTCAAATTATCTCAGAAAGTGTAAGTTTTAGATATATCCTACTGCTAATAAAAATGAAAGATCATAAAAAAGTGCATATGATGAAATAAAAAAAATATAAGGTGTTCGATTTAAAAAAACAAAGTAGAAGCCGTTTAAATATCAAACACATTGATTGTTTTTGGAGCCCACCTATATAATTTTACCAAATAACATTTAATTCATAAGAAAGATATAAGCTTTCCTAAACTACTCAGAAAATTTTAGAGTTTAATTCTCAATGATAATGCTCGAAAAAAAAACATTAAATGAACACGTGCATTTTGAAAATTTTATGTAAAAAGTCAAATAACTTGGGAACCTTGCATTCGAAATTTGAAACGAACATATGTATTTGTAGCATTCATTACAACAAATAAGCACGCCTAAAAATATAAATATGATTTCATTTGAAAAAATTAAGTTGGTGAAGGCTAGTGATAGGCGTATTGAAATCAAAAAGCATCCAATAGCGTTAAACGAATCTTTAACCGATACGACAAGTAAAAAAATCAAAATCTTGATGATTACAATCCTTTTGGTAAACGATTCAATATTCCGCTTAGAGTGATTGCTTCTTTTCACTCGATAAGGAAATCACACCGTTGAAAACATACAGAGTGTCACACAATAAAACGCCTCGAGCTGTATCTAGCTCTGTTATTTACATTCCGATTTTCTTGAGTACCGAATGAAATGGGTTCATGAATACTACGTTTGAGGCTAGATTCACTTCTTTTCAAGCGCCATCCTTAATTTTTTGCGATAGTCAACTTTGTGTTCTTTTAAATTGCTCGGTATATATTTTTTTTGTTACATTGGTTAGAAATTTTTTTTCTAAACCTATCGATGGACAATACATCCATTTCAGTTATAAACTTTTAGGAGGACAAAATACTTAATTAAAACATTTCCCGATGTATTCTCGTAAAGTCACTGATATTACACTGTAGTATGCCATGGGAAAAATAGGTACCGTAAAGTGGGACAATTCCGATCTGATTTATGTACTATTTCTGAGCTGCAATTATTATTATAGATCGAAAAAAATTATATATAATCATACATCTTTTAACTACAGATACCATCATGTATATTAACCCAATGTATTAAAAACACTATTTATTTTAATACATCAAGCGTGATCGGTTTTGCCCCATAATAGGGGATAATTCCAATCACCCATCTATTTTCTTATAAAAATCCTATTTGAAAGCTACATGAGGTAAATCCAATAACAAAAATTTGAATTTAAAAAAAGGAAACTTACGGAAATAACAGCAAATATGTATTATAGAAATGACAAACAGATAAATAATGACAAACAAATAAATAATGACATAAACTATAATAATTCAATAAACTAAAACTAAAACAAAATTTCATTCAACGCGCTTCCCTCTCAGTTCAAGGGGAAGGTACGTTTGTACCTTCCCTTTCTATGACCAGCTGGATAATTTGGTTTTTGGAAATTTCCTAAATTTCGTCAACTTGGGGAAATACAAAAGTCATCTTTCTTCTTTAGAAACTACCGGTTCTTTAAAATATTCTGAAGTAATGAATATGGCACCCCACTGTTTTCTGATGTTTTCATAATGGATGAAGTGTTCTATTTTACTGCCCTGATAGCGCTTTGGAGGTATTTGGGGTTATATTGCTGTCTCCCGCCAGGCCATACTTTTTTTTACAGTTTCTCACCATAATTTTCAATAAAACTAACGTAGAAACATGAGTATGTCATATTTCTACGTTGTTCTATGAGCATGTTCTTTGTTCTTTTACTTTTCAAACTGATCGGTATTACCCCATAAGGTGTTAATTTTCCCCTTACTCTCTTTTTATTCTAACACTTTCATAAAGTCAAAAAAAGAAACGGTGACAAATGAATTACAATCGATTCTTTTCACCTTATCCCTTTTCAAAAATTCACTTAGTCCTAGTGGGATTCCCCAGTAGTAGTTTGTTTCCGTCTGTATGAAATATTACTCGTTGTCATTCCATCGGAAATTATTTTTTTAACACAGGAAACTTTAATGCAATAATTAAAAAGGCAGTTAGTTATCGATGTTATAAACAAAGTCTATTAAAAGACTGTGTTGCAAAACTTTCTTATCCTTTCCATAGATACTAGACTAAATAATTGCCATAAAACCAGGATTGATCGATTTTACCCCATGCGATCGAATTTGCCCCACTCAACGGTATATAAAATAAGCAATGGCGCATATGTAACTGTCATTTGAAGTTATTAGCGTTTTATAATGACAGTTACAGATGAAAGGACACCTACAGAAGATTGGGATCAACACTGAAGATACCAACTGACAGTGACAGTGAACCTACATCTCAACTAGGGTGTGAACCTGAGGTTCTGTACCCTTTCATCTCTGATAGAAGCGGCACGATCAAGCCGCTGGGGGTGGGAAGATACCAACTGCAGTGTGTGTAATGAGAGGATGGAGAACAGATACCACATTCTCTCTGGACGCAAGAAGGCAGGCAATTTTTGACAAGCTAAAAACGAAGCCAAAGGAGCCTAGAATGACTGGTATAGGTTAATGGATAAAGGGTGACTAACATAAGTACAAAGAGCTAAGAGGCTGAAGTGTTGCAGAACAAAAGTACACAGCGCGCGTCCTAGTGTTTTATACAGTTCGTTGGCCCTAACCTACATCATGCGATTAAGAACACAAAAATTGTTTCTTAGTGAAAGCTACTCAATATATTTTTTTTTGTATTACCCTTCGTATATAATTTTTATAGCTATTTCAGTTACTTCTTAATTTGTAATAGCTGCCTATATCGATTTGCCCTTCCCTAACATCGCATACACGTCAAGTCTAGACGAATTAAAATCGATCCCTCCGAAACTTACGTACAGCGACGTAATTCGTGTGTTCCTAACCGAATCTCGAGAAGATTGAAATCTCTTACGTACACAGACCGACTTGATCCCACCCAATTATGTTTCGGCAACATGGGAACCTAATACCCATAAATAATATCTAACTTTATTGGACCTCTTAGGAACGGGGCCGCAGAGAGTGATATCCTATCTGCGCCAGCACGCGCCCGCTCCCCTTCCAGAATACATTAGCCACGTTTCAATCTTATATATATATATAGATACCATCCACCGATGCATGGAACTAGAACGGTTGGTTAATCCAGCAATTACTTGCAGACACCCAAGTCTGGCCAGGTTGTGTCTCTAGTGGGGCTTAGGAGATAGCCGCTGACCGGTAACACCGAAGGATTTATAAGCGTCGTGGGGTAGAGTGAGAGAGGGGAGTAGCGGGAAAGTCCGTCGTTTGCCCTTCGCGCGCGGACACGAGCAGAGATTAGCGTGACAGATTACCGAAGCCCGGGATCAATAACAGCGGGATATATACGGCTTTATGTTAGCGGGTTGTGTTCGGGGGATAGAACGATCTGTTCGGAATCGTTTTGGGGAGGGAGTTAGGCGGAGTTGTCTCGCCATCTTGATTAATGCGAAAGTATCTGAGGTGGTGTCGCTGTCTATAGCTACTGGCGTTCTGGGCAGGTTCTGTGGTCGTTTTGACGTACTGATGTAAAGGAGCGATTAATTTGAAACGTTGCCGTTCCGTTGTCAGGCGTGAGGAAACTATTAAAGGCAGGTTGAAATCGGAGCCTGGATTGAGGTGTTTGGGATAGTAATCGATTATCTTGAATTTTTATGACGAAAAATGTCTATAAAATTGACAGAAATATAAAATAGTATATTAAAGTACGAGTTTCATAAGGCATGATTTTGTCGCACGAGTTCAAGCTTAGAAAACGAGCCGCAGGCGAGTTTTCTAATGAACGAGTGCGACAAAAAGCCTTATGAAACGAGTCCTTTATACTATTTTTTCTATTTTGCATTATAAATTGATAATAAATACTTAATAAAATCTCATTAAAAATGTTGAGTTTTATTTTTATATGAAGTTGGTCACATTGACATACGATTGACATTTGACGAATTCAAAATTCAAATTCGGCTATTTAAATTGTTTTAAACAATATATTTCATAATAGTCTCTGTAAACTGTAAAAAATGAGTGATACTGAGACAAATTTATCTTGTACGCCACCATAACTGCGTGAAATTGCGGATAACGCCGTCATAAATTTATTACCGAAAAAATCAAAAGCAGTATATGAAAATGCTACCATCAATTGAACTATGGGCTGTACAGAATAATGTCAACACAATATCTGAAAACATTTTATTGGCATATTTTGAATTACAAGGTAAAAATAAGAAATCTTCTACCTTATGGGTCTATGTATTCCATGCTTCGTTCTTGCTTTTCCATTTATAAAAATACACACATATCAAAATATATTAAATTACAAGCCTATTTAAACGATTCTCTGAGGGATACGAGGCTAAGAAATCTAAAATTTTATGCATTGAAGATATTAATAAATTTATAGAAGAAGGTTCTGACGCATTGTATTTAGCAATAAAGGTACGATATTATTTGCAAAATGTAATTTTTTATGTAATGGATTTAATTTTAGATCGTTTTAATAATGGGTTACACAGGTGCCTGTAGACGAGATGAATTAACAAATATGTCCATACATGATTTAGAATTTAAGAGTGATATTATTTTGGTGACAGTACCTAAAACAAAAATAATATCGTAAGAGTTTTTGCAATTACGGATGAAAGATGGATTACTTTAATTAAAAAATATGTCGCCCTGCGACCAAAAAATATTAACCATTCAAGATTCTTCCTTACATATCGCAATGGTTATTGTATATCGTGCCCGATTGGAATTAATACGATTGGCAAAATGCCTAAATTAATAGCTGATTTTCTAAAATTGCCCAATTCAGAGCTTTATACTGGACATTGCTTCAGACGTTCTAGTGCTACACACTTAGCAGACGCAGGCAGTGATTTGCTGACTATAAAACGTCATGGTGGATGGAAGTCATCTGCGGTAGCTGAGGGTTACATAGGCAAACATCTATGAAAAGTAAAGTGGCTGTAGCGCACAACTTATCAGGGCCAAGTACATCTGGTCATTCTAGAGTTATATCATCGAATGATTCTCAATCACAAGAGTCTACCATTAAAGCCAATAACATACACTAGCAAAACTTTGTTACGAAGAATTGCCTGGCATAACAATACATGTTCAAGATACTTGTTCCGTCAGTGTAAATGTATACAGTAATTCCACGTTTCATAACAATAACAATGTAAACTAAATTTGTATAGAATTTTTGATTAAAGTATTTACAATTTACATGCATTAAACGTCAATTTTGCTTTCTGTCATAATGTATTCAATACAGCCAACCTATAGAAATGAAAAAAGGCGTATCACAATGAAGCACTTTTCGATACGCAAAGCGTGTTACAATTGCGTTTTTATGAACGCAAAATAGAAAAACTATATTATTGTGTGTTTTAGGAAAAATATTTTGATGGAATCCTAAATACTGATGAGCGTGAAAAAGATAGCAAGAACTAGGATCTACCAGATGAATAAACGTATGGAAATAGAGAGGGTCAGCAGGCCAACAGATAAAAAGAAGAGGCATAAAACTAAACATTAACAAAAGTACAAGTGAATATGTACCCCCGCAAAGATTTAAAGTATGTATGAAGCAGAATGAAAGCAAAGATTAGCACCTTGGCAAAAGGAATATAGCAAGAAGAAAGAATGCCGTATAATAATTGCCGTAAATTTGAACGCCAAATATTTATGTATCAATATGTGCATTTTACGTAACAGTTTGTATATAAAACTCTCCTATCAACGTAAAACTTTCACCCCACAATAACGTCATGCGCAATGGTCTAAGCAAAAATGCATACAATTTTTCGATCGTAACAGATTGCGCTGTAATCACAAAAACATGATTTTTCACAAAAAAGAGAAGCAAGCAAACATGATTTTGTGTTTTCTTATTTTGTTTGTAAGAAGATGGTTAAAGAAATTTCACAGTCGTCAGAGGTATTAGCACATTTTGACCCAAAATGACCGTTAAGGTTAACGGTTGACGCTTCATCAGTAGGCATTGGGGCAGTGTTGAGTCATGTTTTTCCTTCAGGTATAGAAAGACCATTATCATTCAGCTCGAGAACATTGTCACCGCGAAAAAAAAGATATAGTCAAGTTGAACAAGAAGCGTTAGGTATCATATATACAGTTTTAAAATTTAATCAATATTTATATGGTAAAAAATTTGAATTAATCACAGACCATCGTCCTCTGTTAGCTATTTTTGGAAAGAAAAGAGGCATTCCTGAGTTTGCTGCCAATCGTTTGCGTAGATGGGCAGTTATATTATCAAATTATGATTATGAGTTGCAATATATTCCCTCAGATAAAAATAATGCCGATTGGTTATCGAGAATGCCAATGAAAGGTGATGAATGGTTAGTTGATGTAGACGCTAATATAGATTATTGCAATTTTATGAGTAATAATAGTATTAAATTAAGTTTACAAGTGATTAAGGAAGCGTCTAGGGAAGATAGTATAATTTCAAGAGTAATTGATTTTGTAGATAAAGGTTGGCCAGAGAAAAACAAAGATCTAGAATTAAAGCCATATTTTTCAAAAAGGTATAATTTTTATGTGAATGTGTTGTTTAATGTGGAATCATAAAATTGTTATACCATCAAAATTAAGGTTAGACGTACTTACTAATTGCATTCTTCACATATGGGTATGGTTAAAATGAAAAGTTTGGCAAGGGGTTATTTTTGGTGGCCAAAACTGGATAAAGATATAGAAAATATAAATAGTACAAACAAGTATGAAGGTAAGAGCTAAAGAAGTGTAGAACGTGTTCAGTTAAAGTAAAGCTTGTAATTATTAATGCTTTATTTGCTTCATTGCACTAAAATAAGAAAACATGAAATGTTACTCTAAAGGCAAAAAATACTTTACGTCAACAGAATCACTCATCACAAAGCAATAACGATTTTGCATTCAATTGAAAATTACATTCAAAATTGTGAATTGTCTAAAATTTTGTTTCAATGCAAATTTGATTGAAAGAAATGGCAAAAAAAAACAGTTTTATTGGTTTTAATAGGATAGATTTAAAGAAAAAATGGGAGTTAATTTTCTTTACATTGGCGATATCTTTTAAATTATTGGATTGGTAGTATTGTTTGGCTCTCAAATACGTCACACCTAGATGCGCAAGAGCATATGCTGAAAACTTGGAAGGATATTATATGATACCGCAGAGGTAGAAAACTTTCGAATATGCTCAAGGCATTTTGATAGATCAGGTTACAATAATCATCACTTAAAAATGTATTTTAAGTGCGATGCTATTTTCCTGACAACTCCTTTAATATTTTTCATAATGAGTTGTCTCCATTATCACCTACTTTTGGGAACTAATCAGGTAATTTGGTTCTTTTAAAACAAGATAGTAACAATTTAATTTCAAATTCATGTCATTTACTAATTTATCACGATCGGGTACAGTTTTATCTCTAAACAATGACTTCCCCATCCGTTTCCTGTCACTCGCACAAAGTAAAGAGGTGTTCGTTAATCTGTTCCAAGTTTGCACGAACATTCTTCTTACGTTAGTTTTATTAAGAAATGTCTTCGGCTATGTATCTATAAATACATACAACAAAAGGCTGTTTCCTTAAACAAATTGCAATCCAAGGGTTACTTCAACAAAATTTCCTTTCTTTCTAATGTTTAATTAAAAGTTTTGCTTATAAATAGTATTCAAAATTAAATAAACCAAATTTAATATCGGCACAGAAGACATTCCTTTGAGATTTTATTGATTACGTGTTATTAGAGTTTATTTTTTTTTAGAATTTTCAGAGTTTAAGTTTCCCTATTTCAGAGAGATTTCATTTTGTTATCTAAATTTTCATTATGTTCTTATAACAGAAGCAACATGTTTAAAAGAGAATTTAAATGTTTATTAGTGATTGTGTTTCTAACCTAACTTATAGATGAAGTTATTTGTTTAAATTAGATATGTCTGTGATTTCTGCAAGCATATTGGTCAATATTCATGACATATTTAATTTAACAATGTTGTAACTAAGTTTCTTAAGTTCTAAGTTCTTAAAATGTGATTGTTCATATCAGATGAATGATAAGAAACACGTTACGATTATTAGCGAAAAAAATTACAATCTCAAAAATTGTTAAAAAATAAATTAAAACTATAATCACGACATTGTTAAATTAAATGTAAGCTGTAAATACGAACCATTATTAGCAGACGTATCACACTGATGAGATTAAGGAAAATCGAAACATATCTAATTTTTAAACTCTGGCGCCATATTGCGTAAGCATGGCTGGCAGTGACGTCATGGCCGCCCCGTCATGACGTCACGTGTTTCCAACGAATTGTACAGGACTTGCGTCTCTCTTTATTGCTGTTCTGTGGGGTTGACTCAGTTTTAGCTGTATAGCAGTGGTAATCACAACTAAATGTGCTACTTGGGTTTGTTCATCCAAACCCATCACAATACATTTCAACTGATTTTAAGGGATAAACTGGAATTTGAAATATGTTGACCTTTCATTTGTGATATGCAATTTATCATTTTTTTTTTCAATTAAATTTTTACCGGTTCATAAAGGTAGCAAACGGTAACGAATAAATATTTAAACAATATGAAGTTTGCCTTCTCTTTCATCATTGTTTCCCTAACGTTAGTACAATCCGGGGAAGCTCCCAACAAATATGCAGTACCTATCTGCTTAGTATCCTCCTGTCGCGCGGCAACATTAAAGGCAAAACTGGGTCGGCCATATCTCATTCATACTAAACGCATTCCGTTTCATCTACTCTAGGCGCATTATATGCCGTCGTCCCCCGAAATCCTATTAGAAGCGTCGGCGTCGCTTGGGGCTTGATTTTTTTCGCTTATCTCTATACTCGTACGTACAGGGGAGACCGACATCAAACGACTTCCACGCTTCCAACAATGTTTAAATTAGAATCTCGAGGGGGACGCGTCCGTTCCCCGGACGAAATCAATTACTCCCCACGTGTAAACCTAATAAACAAATGCGGGGACAGCGTCGTGTCCAGGATTATACGGGTTTTTTTCGCCCGATTTTTAATAAACATATTCATCCATATTCATGGAATATTCTCTGTGGATTTTTCTCTTAACGCAGTGCCAATTTCGGTACTCTCTTTCTCGTACTGTTTACATAAATATAAATCGGGTATTTTAGAAAATACGGCTCGGTAATGGATCGTGACGTTCTGCTAGAAATACCCATCAATATTGGAGCGGTAAGAGTGAAGTATACGAGCTATGATCAAAAGGTAATATTGATAATTGTCAAATCAAATGGAGGAATATTCAGTGGTAATTATTATGATCCTTACAAATAAAAATTGTTATTTATTGGGTTGCTATATACTAGGGTGAATTCTAAATTATATGTCGACAAACTTTAAGAGCTGATCCTGAGGTTATTTCGATCATAAAAGTTCATATGAGTATTGTTCAAAACGGTTTGGTTTTAAAGTTATGAAATGTTTAATAACTAAATTATGAATATGACTCAACACGATATAATATCACAGTTGGTTCTTCAAAAACTATTGTGTTGAGCAGGGAATTGTTTATTTTGTCAATAGTTGTCAGAGTATTCATTCAGTTTATTGCCCGTTTCTGTTTCTCTAAAATGAAATTACAACGAATGCTGAGATGTGTGATATGGAATTTCGTTTACGGTCTTGCCAATGAAAATCGCGTGCTGCTAGACGTCTTTATGAAGAACGATACCCGAACCGTATCATCCCGCATCATTCAATATTTTGCCCGTCTTCCACCAACGTCTTAGTGAAATCGGGAAATTAAAAAAAAAACGGACGATGATAACGGGCACCCATCTACAGTAAGAACTCCACAAGTTGAAAGAAATTGTAGCTAAATGAAATTGAGGTACACTCCTACTACAAGCACCAGAAAAATTGCGTTTGCTTAACATTAGTCAGGCCACCGGTATGGAAATATTGAAAGATCAACTGTTGTATCATATCACATTCAACGGGTGCAGGCACTTTTGCCGGCAGATTTTCCGCAAAAGAGTGGCTTTTTGTCAAATGGATGCAACACAAAATCGAACAAAATCCTGACGTAACTTTTGGCTCAAATATTCTTCACCGACGAGGCTACTTTCTCTAGAAACGGCGATTATTAATTTTTATTAAATAATCGCATATGGGCCGAAGAAATCCCGCGAACTAGTGAATGCCCGTCATCAACAACAATTTCTCTGTCATGTGTGGGCCAAAAATTGTTGGAGATCACTTGATAGGTCCACATTTTTTACCGTTGCGGTTAAATGGCGATGGTAAAAACCGCAATTTTCTTGAAAGAGGAGCTACCCCTAACTGCTGGAAGAACTTCCGTTGCAATTAAGATTACAAATGTATTTTATGCATGATGATGCTTCAGCGCATTTTAGTTGGACCAATACGTAATCCTAGATCGGTGGATAGGACGGGGAGGTCACAAACCGTGACCTCCTCGGTTTCCAGACTTAAATTCTTTGGACTTTTTTCTCTGGGTCACCCTTAAATCATTAATTTATACGACTCCCATTGAAATGTCGTTGAAACTGAGAAATCGTATTATCGCAGCTTTTCAAACAATTCGAATAACCCTGGTATTTTTAGAATGGGACTCGCCAGTCAATACGACGGAGGATAGAAGCTTGTATTGCAGTTGGGAGCCGTCATTTTCAACAGTTAGTATAAGTTATTTTTTTTTACTAATTATTTTGTTAATTTATAATAAAAACATTAATTAACGTTAACTTACTATTAAACATTGTAACTTTAGAACTAAGCGATTTTGGACATATGTTTCTTATGAACTTCTATGATCAAAATAACCCCAGGAATCGGCGCTTAAAGTTTGTCGCATATATTGAGAATCACCCTGTATACTTGAGTGACAAAATAGTGATAAGATTTTATGTTCTCATTTTTTATGTTTCTTTTTTCTAATGTCACCGCATTATTGATATAAATGTAGATGGCATTTGATTTTAATTTAATAATAATAATAAATATTATTATTGATAATTATTTTCGATTTAACCAACCTTGCATATCTTTACGTTTCCAAGATGATCTCACCAAATATTTTTATCTTACACAATCATATAAAATGTATATAAACTATATGTTATATCTAAGCGTGATTTTGTCTTTTTGCTAGGTGTCATAACAAATTTTTTTTATAAATTCCATATAAATCTCTGCAAATCTATATTACTTTTTGATCATACTCAATACGCATCACTTTCCCGACAAGCAACGATTTCAATAAACATCCTTCAAATATCAAAATCCAACATGTCTCCTGATTACCCTCAAGAAAACAAAAATAAAATAACATTGATATGATTCTCTTGCTCTTACAGATTCCCTTATCCCCTTATAAGGGAATCGCCATTCCCGTTCCTTTCAATTCGCCACTGACTCACTTCACTTCACAATCACTTCGCACTTAATTCAAACTAGTAGTGTTCATGCTGGTTATGAAGTGGGGATGCCCGCTGTGCTGCGTGCCAGTCTCACCGCTCTGTATGCTAAAATGTCTGTACGAGATGTACTCGGGCGGTATGGGTTGGTCCCTCTTGATTGCCTGGCGCTGTTTCTTCACTTTTAAATATCCCAGAACCGAAACTAGCACTATGAACACAACGAAACCCATGCAGCACCCGATTATCAATCCTAAGCGTCGCGTTAATATGGACTGGACGCCTACGCTTTGATCTGGGAGGCTGCCCAAGCCTCCGTGGATGCTGTCTGGTACTCCTAAGGTGTTGACCTCGGTGCATTTACTGGTAGGAGAGTCTACCAGTAAGGGCAACATGGAATCCGTGAAGACTTCCCAGTGATTGTTGCCGTTGTGGTCGTCCTGACTGCTGTTCTCGGATACCGTGTTGCTAGGCGCGAATAGACGAGCCTCTTGCATTTCCGGAGTCCACGATACCCAATTCCCCAAAGCCAGGACGCAGATGAGGTACTTGGTGTCAGGGTAGAGCATCGATAACTTAGTGGAACGCGAAGACTTGTCCAGCATCCTTCCTTTTATCTAGAAACAATAAAAGAAAATCCAGTTTTGGGTACACATTGGGGGTATTGCAAAACACTCACCTGTTCGCTTCCATCAATTGTGTAATACGCCACTTGGTAGCCGTACAGCCCCGAATGGTTACGACTCTGCCAAGAGACTAAAACTGAGAAGGGTTGGATGTCCTGTATGCCTAGCTTCACCACTAGAGGTTGATCGCAGAATTGTTCCGGATTCAAGTCGAGGAAGACCCTACCTCGAAGTTCCGGGGGATGTTCACACCGCAACGCTAAAGTGTTGGTTCGTTTTTCGACTAGCTTCCGGTGATCCCTCAACCATTCCCAGAGTTCTTGGGATTCGCAGCTGCACGACAAGGGATTTTCTGTAAGGATGCAAAATATTTTCAACATCATCGGAATAGACATAGTTAGTCCAGGAATTTTAGCACCAAAAACGGGTTCGTTCGGCAAAAAATCCTGATACTTGAATTTTCGATTGGATTATGTCAGAGGGTGTCCGCTAAGTATAAAACCGAGTTTGTGTCGTCCGAAACCGCGAGCGTTAGCCGCCATCTTGGAAAACGTCTTTTTGCATATATCTTGGAAACGGTGAGTTTTACGTTAAAAATTGTGAGGATTTTTTTTTGTAGAAGATACAATTCCCCATCCCTTTTATTTGAAACTTTTTTCTCTATTGTTAATATTTTGCTAGATATAGTTCGATTCAAGATAGAACTTTTGTTTTTGGAAAAAATCTGCGATAATTTCTGGAAATACGAAAAAAATTGTAATGATCAAAGTTGTAGAGCATAATATTTTCTATAATTTTTGTATAAAACTTTTTTTTGTTGAATCGATAGTTGCTGAGTTCTAGCGCAATGGAAGTTGCCGTCAGGTAAAGAAAAACAGCGATTATTGGTAATACGTTACTTTTTTTAATATTTATCTTCGCCATATGCGCATATATCGTCCCTTTGGGGCACGCAATTTCGTGTCCCCAGTTAACGCCTTGTATTCATTGCGGCTGCATTGTTTTCGACGAGTACCGCGCATGTGTGATTTCAAAGGCTTCAATTGATATTTATTATTAATGATGGAAGTTAATTGTGCGCAAAATCTTTAATCTTTTGAGGAAAAACTCTTTTAATTAAGAAGAAATGAAGGCGTATTCCTGATCTTCAAATAAACTACACTTCCACAAGTAAAACTCGAACTTACAATAGAGTATTTAATAAAAATATATATGAAAAATATATGAGTGAATGTAGGGATGTTCACTAACAAATAAACTATTTTGCTTTATCTGCTTAATTTTAAGAAAAAGGTGCGTGAAATAAATAAGGGTTAAATGGTTTAAAGGCATATCGAAAGAGAGGGCAAGAAACATACGCAAAATTCCGTTTCTCACATGATGCATGCGTGGATTTTAGTGTTCTAGGCAAAGTGGATATACGCTGAACAGTTAGACAGTGCTTATTTGGGACAATAAAATAAGTTACACGAAGATATTGAAAAAAAATCGTCATATTTTGCGTCGGTTAAATTATGTGAATAAAAAAACTGTGGAATCTTATCCTATGTTTGGACAGTGGTAATTGAAAAATGGCTTTCATTATTTTATGAGCGCGGATGAGTATGTGTGACGTAGGTGTAGGTGGTGGTTTTTCGCCACTTTTAGTGTTCATGAATAGACAACTTAAAAAGGTTTTGACGGAAACATACCAAAACTTTGTATTATTTTGTTACAACGCCCGTGTCGACAGCAGAATGGGAACGATGTTTTTCCACCCTCAAACAGCATTAAAACCTTTTCTGAGAAGCACCAATAGTCTGAAGATACGACTGAAGGCACATTTTTACAAAAAAAGTCATAGACATGCTTTCCAGCATGAATAATAGGAGAATGGATTTTATGTACAAAAAATAGGCAAGTTTTTATGTGCCCACCCTTTTTCATAAGTCACGAGCCGCCACTGAATTTAGAAGGTGTGGATGTAGATTAAAAATAATAATAATTGTATCAATTCTCACATTACTTTTGAATCGACACCATTGTCTTTGTATGTGTTATGATTTGTCATACATTTCCCCAGTGACCAACTATATTTATTTCATATTTTATAAATACTTAAAAAATATTAAATCTTACTTGAAACATTAGTTATATTACATATAATATGCATAAAATATATATAGAAAATATAATTACAAAAAAACATTTAAAATGCATTTGTTTATGTAGCATTAATAATATATTTATTGGCAAATGTTTCCTCAATATATTTTTCCATAACTCTGCAAGATATTTTGCTTTGTATTTCTGTTCATATAAAAAAAAAGTTAGAATTTTTGCTTTTGTACATTTGGTGCGTAGGACGAATAATATAAAATGGGTAAAATATGCATACATATTAAGTAAGTATGTACCTATTTAAAATGATATCTAAGTTGAGCGCTGTAACTTTTCTAATTAATATATCTGCGTTTTGTATTTATTTATTTGTAATATTTGTAAGTTGCGAACGTCAACACAACACCTCTATTCATTACGGTGGCGGTGTTATATGATTTAATATTGTTTATGCGTCTAATGGATTAGGTACACAGAATGCATACGCGCACGTGCGTATCATCACAGTTTTTCATTCGGTTTGTCCAGTTACAATGTTATAGTTAATAATAGTATACGATTAGGGCAGATTACGGTTAACTGTGTAATTAATTGTTCCGGGGTGTGTTTTAGTTTTTTGTGGTGACTACGAGGTAGCAAACTTGGAACATGTCATGGCATTTTTAAGATAAATATACAGATATCGCTATGTACAGAAATCGTTAACTAATATAATTGTAGGAATTTTATTGCATCATATATGTACTGCATCTACCAGATAAAATTGCTAGTTGATTTGCTTAAGAGATTCATCTCGGTAGATAAACGTGATAACTCAATAGAGGTTAGAATACGTTGTTGTTGTTTTAATTGTTTGTACGTAGAATGTTTTCAAAATATTATGAAAATAAAGTAAAAAATAAGTATCGTAAGTATTAGAATGTAGCTACCACTCCATTATTGTAAATGCTCCACATGTATTAGTAACGTGTTGATAATGTTGTACGCATGTTTTAATTCATGGTATAATCTAATACAATTGGCATTGTTTTCAGAGGCCCACAAGGAAACGCCATGAGAGCGCCACTACCGAAGATATGAAAAAAGCCTGTAAAAGGTTGTACCTGGCACCAGCCAAGGCTAGAAAATACGGCGCTTACATTAATTTTAAAATATGGAATAAATAATTTAATTGAATTATTTTATCTAGATTTAGAAAAAAATATGAAAAAAATATTCCAAAACCTTCACGAAAAATATTTAATATAAAATATATTTTTAAAAATATCTATGTAATATTTCTGGCTGTTAGGGTTCCTATCAACAAGTTCGTTTATGTTTTTCGCCTGAATTGTATTCTTTGTTATTGGTATCAATTTTTTCCTTTATCCTTTCGTAAATAGAGGACACTTTTGTCTTTAAATAAGTTATACTCTATCAAAGAATTTCATTTTCAAACAAACGGAACTCTGGCAACTTTAGTTTTTACATTTGTATTTTCAGCATGAAAAAATGTCTCTAGGAAAAGAAAAATTAATTAAATACGTCATGACAGATATAATAAATAACATACATTGCTTAACAATGAATTAAATTACATTATAATAAACTGTAGATTTAGAAGTACTTTTCAACAGTTTCAACTTCCTTTTCCACAACGCGGGCGATGGCAAAAAAAGTGGGTTACAGCTATAAAACATTTCTACCTCATTAAAATTCACAGGTAAACTACTGGATTCAAAGTTACCCCTTGTTCATTTGTGCAGTAGAGAAATAAAATATTCATTAAATCTATTACATGGTTCTTGCATATTCACTATATTATCTGGCAAAACATAGGTTTTTGACGAGTTGGAAGTACTTTGTGTTGTGTACTGGTTAGGACGCGATAATGTGCTACAGTTGCAACGATTTATGGTGGGATTCCATGCATATTTGCAGTGTCTGCAAGATTATTTATAAGTCTATAAGCATGTATTATGAATACTTACAGACCTATACAGATAATCATACAGCCGCTATAGATTTGCACAGAATCTCAACATTAGAGCACAAATGAAATAAGAGTTTGAACCTACCTTCAGTCCTTAAACTTCTAATTTGCGTCTCCAAAGGCCTAAAGGCGTTCAGAGGAATATTCTCCAAGTAATTCCTGCTCAAATCCAGCGTCCTCAACTTCTTCATCGGTCTGAAAGCATCCCCAGATACTGACGAAATCCAGTTACCGAAAAGATACAATTCCACCAGGTTATCCAGATGCTGGAACGTCACCTTACTAATCCTGCCAATCTGATTGAAGGATAAATCGAGGATCTGCAGCGATTTCAAGTCCTGTGGAAACTCCTCCAGCTCCTTCAGCTTGTTTTGAGTTAGATTCAATATGCGTAAGTGGACAAGACCTTGTAATCTTTCATGGGGAAGTAACTCTAACTCATTCACACCTAGATCCAAGGTGAGGAGATTGGGCAAGCTACCGAAAGCACCTGGTGAGATCCTGTTGATTTTATTCTGACCTAGATAGACGTGCTGGAGAGCGGGGAATGTTTCGAAATCTTTACTGGTGACTATGCTGAGATTGGTGGAGCTTATGTGAATTTCCTCCAGAGATGGGTATCTGTGGAAGGCTGCTATTTCGTGGATTCTAACTAAAGGATTCGCGGTAAGATTCAACCAACCTAAGCTCGGCAAGGTGTTCTCAGATAAAGCGCTAGTCGGGATTTGTCTAAATTTGTTTGCGGATAAATCGATTCGCCTCAATTGTAAGGAATGATGGAAGAAATTTGCTGGTAATGCTGTTAATAAATTATTGCTGAGATCAACTGATAATAGTTGAGTTAAATTGGCGGAAGCAAAGCCAGATAATGATGAAATTTTATTGGATTGCAGATCTAATTCTCGCAGATTAGGTAATCCGTTTAGTCTTGATGCTTCTAGCGTCACCATTTGGTTGTTTCCAATTGACAGTGTTTCTAAAGTGGAAATATTTAATAAAGCCGTATATGGAAGGTCGATGAAATTGTTGGAATCTAATTGCAATTCCTTTAGGACGTTCAAGCTGTAGAATACACCGTGTTTGAGTTCGAATAATTCGTTATTCCCAAATCGATTTTCAACAGATTTTTATTATTGGAAAATATATTCTCCGGCAGATATATTAAACGACAGCCTTCCATCGATAGAACCTGCAGAGATGGTAACCCATTCAAGTTATACTCGTGAATGTCGGTGAAATTATTCTGCCCCAACTTCAAAACGCGCAATCCAGGATATCCAGATGGTTTAGATAACGCGAAGTCAAATTATTCCGTTCCAAAATCAATTCGTTCAAATTATTGAGTCCCCTAAAAGCGCCTTCTTCGATCTTCTCGATGGAGCAATTCATCAGGTTTAAAAAACGTATCGGCAAACCTTCTTGGAACATATTATCGTGTAGCACCCTCAAACGATTATGGGCCAAATCTAAGACTCTGAGTTTTTTCAAGTTCGTTAGAGATTTCGCTTCGATGCTCTCTAAGTGATTATTGGATAGGAATAATTCTTCTAATTCGTGCAGTTCGGCAAACGTCCTCACAGTAACATGTTTTAATTGGTTCATGCTTAGATCTAAGAATTTCAACGCTTGCATAGGTTCGAACGCTTTGTCCTCGATATACGAGATGCTATTGTTGTTCAGATACACCCGCTGGATTAGTAACAGATCGCTGAATAGAGCTCTGTCTAGACGCTTTAAACGGTTGTGACCTAACCACATGATTTGCACACTGCTTTGACCTCGTAGCGAATCATTGTGGAGAGTCGTAATGCTGTTGGAGTCTAGCTGAATTGATACTAAGGAAGGCGATTCATGCATGAACACGTCCCCAATTCAGCGATGATATTCCCTTGCAGATTAATATGTTGCAAACTCTGCAATGTGCGAAAAGATCCTGTATCTATCGAGGAGATCCAATTGTTCTGCAGATGAAGTTCTAACAAAGACGGCAGCGGTTCAAAGACGCCCCTGTAGATATTCCGTAAACGATTGTTGTGCAAGCGCACCTCCCTCAAGTTCATCGATTTATCGAAAGTGCCCGGTTCTAAATCGGTTATCCAATTACTATCCAAGCTCAGCGAGGTCAGATTGTGATTCTGCACGAATAGATCTCTCGGGATATTCGGTACGAAATTCGAACTCATATGCAACTGTGCCAAATTATAGAGTGTCGATAGAGCATTAGAATCCACCCTACGGATGGCGTTTTGTTGCAAGTATATCACGGAAAGGTTAGAGGAATCCGTGAAAGCATCTCCCGGTAATTCCAGGATGTTATTCTCCGACAGAAATAGTTCCCTTAGGTCGGGGAGATTCGAAAAGACTCCGTTAATGTAATGCACGTGATTGTGACTCAGATCTACCGATTTTAATTTCTTATTCGAACGGAATATTTTGGAATCGAGAAACACGATCTTATTGTGACTTATATCTAGAGATTCCAGATCTTTGAGCGACGCGAATGCGTTTTGATGGACGTTATCTATTGCGTTATAATACAAGGAAAGGGTGCGAACCGCTGGGGTTGGTTTGAAGCACTCCTCGTTCAGACTCTCAAAGTTATTCGAACTAAGATCTAAGAAGAGTAGAGATTCTAATCTCGAATAGTTATCGTCTGGGATATTATTGATTTCATTCCATGCTAATCTCAATAATTTCAACCGTTCCAATCTCCTCAAAGCCGTCATTGGGAAATACTGGAGTTTATTCTCCGACAATCCAATTCGGCTAACGTATCTTCCAACCCAGCAAATGCATACTCAGACGTCTTCAATACTTGATTCCCTTTGATATTCAACTTAACCAAATGCAAGCCATAAAAGCTATAGCTCGGCAAGTCTGATATTTCGTTCGATTCTAGATCTAGAGCGATTAATTTGATCAAACCTCCAAAAGCCTTCTGCGGTATCTCTTTCAATTTCCCAGAGACCAAACTCAACGATTCCAAATCCGTTTTCAGTGAGTAGAAGCAATCGTCGTGCAACTCCTCTAAGCTACTTTGTGAGATTTGCAAGTGCTTGATGACGGTGCCTTCTGGAAAGATGTCAGCCGAGAGTCGCCTCACCGATTTGTCCAGATCATACACGCTGAGAGATTGAATCGGGCTCTGGACGATCTGCAAGACGCCCCGTAGAGAGTGCGAGGTGGCGCTGGGCATTCCAAGAAGATGCCGTCTTCGAAGTTGTAGCACGGGCAGGAAGGATTGGCCGCGAAGCTGGGGCATTGGTTCTCTTGCGCGTGGTAACCTTGGGGCAGCCGCAGGAAGCATGCCAGTGCCAGTAAGATGGCGCCATGGGTCTGCATCATGCGCCGTCCATTCTTGTAGCAGTTACCGCGGTCATATTAGCTCCTGAAACAAAGAGAAAGGGATTAAAATGAGTAACGTTGCATGTTTATTTTAAATATTAAGCAAGAAATTGCGATTTTTAATTTCTAATAGATAATATTCTACACCAGGGGTCGGCAAACTTTTTTAGGACAGGGCTAAATCGTAACGAAAATTAAGTTCAGCGGGCCAGGTTGTAAACTCTAACGTGTATATATTTTTTAAATGTTCCTCTGCGTTTTATTGAACCGAAAACAATGTACCAAAAAGTTTCTGTCGTATCATACAGGGTGTTTAAAAATTACTGACTTGTCAAAGAATACAAAACCTATTTTTTTTCCAAAACACCCTGTATATTCTTATATTTTTCTGCAACATTCCCTATAGGCTTCAGTGGTTTTATTTTAAATTATTCCTATTATTTATTAACTTTTCCAAATGGTCAAATAATTTTTAGCTGGTGGATTAAAAATAACATTACAATAAATTATTATTGCTAATAAATATTATAATAATCATTGTTTTCTATATGTTAGTACCTAGAAAAGTACGCAATATATAAATCAAACAGTAAATATTAAATATTAAGAGTTTATCTTCATCTGGTCAGCATTTTGCAAAATGAGGCAAAATGCGAACAAAAAGTTAATAAAGTGTTTGTGTGATATAAGAATTTGCGGAGGATTGAAATAGCTACATAATGGAATCTTTGCAAACGATGTGGTAATAATAACAGACAGTGAAAAACAAAGAAAATTTGAACATATGGAAAGGAAACGTGGAAGAAGAGGGCATGACAGTAAACATAGAAAAAGCTAAAATCCTCTGAAACCAGAATGTTGAAACTAAAATTGAAGTAAATGATACTAAAATAGAACAAATGAGAAATTTTAATATTTAAGAGTAACATTGGAAGAAACAGGAAAACAAGATGCTGGAATAAACGATTGATAAAGCAATCAAGTACTACGCAATAAACCAAAAATTTATTAATAAAGAAGACAAAAAAAACAACCTATAGTAGTGTTATGAAGAAAGCCAAGAAAAATAAGATTCCACTATTTTAAGGCATTTGAAAACACATCTCAGTAGTTCAATACCTGCTACTTCTGAAGATTTGGGGACCTTGAAAACATCTGACCAGAAAATTTTGAAGTAAACTAGGATCCATTTTTAGAAATTCTAATCCAATCTAGATCACAAGAAATGAATTGCGACATATTTTTTTGTAATACTTCAACGAATGTTAGTATCTTTTTATTTAAAATAATTTGAAGGGACGAAAGTTCAGTTGAGAAGGCATAAGAAACAGAAACAATAATTACTATTAATGGACGGAACGATTGTAGAAATTCTTTCTCATTTAAAAAAAAAAATATTAATAATTGCTCTGAGTTCCAAAAATCTCAATAAAACCTTTCCACTATTGCACCATCGAACTGGCGATGGTTAACTCGCCGAGAGCCAATAAAGTTAACCACTGCCACAACTGGTTCAATAATCAAACAGGAAACCACCCTGTTCCAAAAGGTTTTGCTACATTTGTTTAAATATCATACATTAGCGGTAATTACCGCGCGCTTTTGACATTCGGAAATTTTTGTAAATTTAGTAAAAATATGAAGTAGCACTAACGTTGGGAAATAATAAATATTTCGAAATCTTATTTCGAAATGATTTATATTTTAGAACAAATATAATATGTAACACACATAAAGAACAAGCTCATTCCATATTTTCAACAAAAACTTTGCAATTCATTAATCATTTCATTATATTGAAAATGGTGTTTAAGGAGCCGGCAAAATGTTTATATCCCGAACATACGTCTATTACAACCCCAAATAACATCTTCCATTATACTAATTTGCATCGGCCGTAACGACATTAAAGTCCCTTCAAAACATTTTCATCGCGGATAAAGGATCCCCTAAAAGGGTAGACCCGCGCTTCTGACGAGTCTGACGATAAAACGGCCTTACGTAGCGATTACTCGGACGTTAATTGGACAAACATTACGCGAGAGAATCGTTTGTTTGATTGCTGACATAAAGAGCGCTCAAGGGTAGAAGTGGGGCAGGTACAAAAAGCGAAATTATCATCCGAATACCTAGCAGCATATCAAGCGAACTCTAGTCTGGTAGTTCCTGCTTTTTGTAATTAGCGCTCATTCAGTTGTAAGATAGTTGTAAGACAGATTAATAGCTTCCGTTTGGTGTAAAACAATCCAAATTTCAAGCTCCACACGTATGAGTTTGTTATCAAACTGTATGGGCAACGTTTTGAAAAATATTTTAAAACTACCTCAAGTTAATTCTTGTTCCGTCTAGCATATCCAGTTCATTTGAAAGCGTTAAAATCCTTAAACCTAATGACGTTTAACAAATTAATGTATTTCTGCTAATAACTGTAATAATTAAGAGGATTTTTTTCGCAAGAAATGCAATCTAGCAATCTTAGAATGACGTCTGTTTATGCTGAAATAGAAAATATTAATTCATCTCGCAATTCCAATAATCGAATAGGGATAAGCAAGTAACTTCTATACAGGGTGTATCTAATAAAAAAGTTAATTTTGCTTGGGTGCTAACTACACGACATATAGAGCACAAACCCGCCGAAACCGGATTTCATCATTAAAAAATAAAAAAAAGGAAAATTTAGAGCCAAAAATTCTTTAGTCCGGGCCTGATGCAAGGAAACGTCATGTTAAGCACCCACTAAACGTGGTATTATGTATAAATACGTTGCACTCATTCAGTATTGTTCTTAATGGATGCCGTAAGTTCATTTAACGTCATTCTGAATAAATAAAGGCCCTTGTAAAACTAGCAAAACAGAAGCATTTTAAATTTCTTCTTTTTATCAAATAAACATTCCTTTTTTGTTAAGAGCATACTACGTAAGTCTACAAAGTATTATTTTTAATATCCTGATAAGACGTTCGAGTTTCACCGGATATCCGATTTCAGTAGTTACAAAAAACGTAAATATTTTTCTTTCGCTTTGTCGAATCGAGAGTTAATTGTTAATAAATGGTACCACATAAATCTGAGTTATTTCTTTTGGATTTATTTAATCATATAACGCAAAACGAATTGAATCGAATTACACAGAAATAAATGTAGATACAGAAAAATTTGCAAACACGCCTTTTTACTATGATGTCGCGCGAAAATGAATCTATACATTCTCACGCTTTTGCCGATGCATCAAGCTTCGATTTTCTTTATATGAAATCATGATGGTCCTGAAAAGGATCGTTTTTTCGAAGACGGGAAGAATTTAAATAAATGTTCTCAGTGGCTTGCTCTCCAAGCGGCGATCCACACAAAACTAACAGCGGTAAGGCTGAATGATAGTGTATGTGGGGGTATACTCGGGACAGCATTTAGGTGGGCACAGGTGCGGCTCTAGCCCACGACATTTATAAAATATTTTTTTTTTCTCGTTAATGCTTACAGATAGACCCCCTATGCATTAAGACTTTTTGATTGTATATGATTACAGCTGCTACATATTATTATATTTACCTGTATATCTGATACACCCTGTATGTTCTAGATGTCATGTCCTCTCCAATTTTCA